>APFE030722926.1:0-11881 GCA_000404065.3 Pinus taeda
TGTTTCCTTCTTTTTGTGCAAGTATGTAGAAGGATCAAGTTTATTACATTTTACCTAAGATTTAAGTGTATAATTAATATAGTTTTTTGGAATATTAAGAATATTTACAATATATTAAGTTCTTTCTTAATTTTAATGATTTTTTTATAGTGTTGGTTAACTACAATTGGTGTTGCTTAATGTATAATAATATCGTAGGTTTTAAGAGGATTAAAGCATAAGTGAAAATATATGTAATTTGTTGTTTTTTTTACCAATCATGCTTTCGGAATTAATTCTTAATTTAAGTCTTGTTATAATTTTATACTTTTCCTTTCTATTTATTGTTTTATAGGTTTGGGGATATAATTATAGGTTTTGGAGCAATAAATAAATATATAAATAATTACAAAATTAGACACAAGTCTAAGGCATGAGATATTATTAGAACATATAAAGAGTTGGACTAGTTGAACAAAATATGTAGTTTTGTATATCAAACTATAGTTATCTCATTATTACTTTAGCTACTACTTGTTCACACCAAAAACATACCCTGTGCACTATTATGAAAAAATTTCATTGAAAAATCAGAGATACTGTACAATTTGCATTTAACTAGGAGGAAAAATTTTGTTAGCATCAAAAATTATTTCTTTTACATCTTAATAAAATTAAAAATTGCTTACAAATTAAATTAATTTCAGTAGTCTAAGAGAACCCATATATATATTATATATTAGGTAGTGTATGTATATATATATTAATTCATCATTAATCTAATAAAAAGACAGATCTTCATTCATACGAGCCACATAAAATTGCTACAAATTTCAAAATTTATATAAAAAAGATGTCAATGTTAAAATTATATTGTAACATTAAAACTTATCAATTGCAAATAAAATAAATAGAATTGAGATAAAGAAGATGTACTATCAAAACTATTTATTTTAAAAAATGAATTAATTAAATGAAAATTAGATGAAGAATTCAGCGATTAAAATTATTTATTAAATAAAATATGATTAGAAAAATATTATGTTAAGAAAAGGTTTGCAAAGGAATAATATAAATTAAAATGTAGGTATATTAGAAAATAATACTAGCAAATAATGGTATAAGGTGAATATTTGCAGAAATTTTTGAAGATATAGTTGCAAGCATAATTATTTTGAAAAATATTTACATTGAAATCTTTCCATAATGCTTGTAACACAATTTAAGCCAGACTTCCATACGCTAGCAAGAATTGGTTAAGTACTTCCATGTGAGAACATTCTGCCAAATCTTCTCACTAATATTGAATCATTGCAGTAAAAGACTAATAAAATAACATAATAATAATATGGAATTTATCTTACAAAATATAATAAAAACATAAAAAGAGAAATCACAAAAGTAAGGAAAGATTCACTAAAAAACACAATCAAATTCATACCATAATAAAATATTAAATATAATGTTAAATTCTACAATGATTATAAACATCCCTAAAAGAAATAATTTCCAAATTTTGTAATAGAGATCATACTTCCTATTCACAACTATTTATTAGTGCCAATAGAATTGTTTGGAGATTCTTATAAAATTATTTATTAGTGCCAATAGAATTGTTTGAAGATTCTTATAAACTTTGTTTTGTATTCCTATTCATGGCTAAGTCTTTTTTGCCGATTCTTATAAATTTTATTTTGTATAACTATTGGTGGCCATTTGTAGCCATTTGTAGCCTGATAAGACTGGAGCGAGTTAATTCAACTACATTTTGATTTGGTTTTTTTTTTTGTGTTTTTTTAGTTATACCATCTTGTGTATAATGGGGAAGAGATCTATATGTTGCGGAAGAATATCAACTCATATAACAAAATCAGAGAAATAATTATGTAAAGATTTTTTATCCAAATTTTTAATAATCTATCTTTTCATCTTATTTCATTTCTTTATTAAAAAAATTCTTTTACCAATTTTTTTTAGGTTATATATTCTCTAATATTATTCTTTGATTAAAATTAATATCAATTAATTTTGATTATATTTATATATGGTATCTTTTTCTTTGAAATTAAGCTTGATTAAAAATAATATCAACTAACTTGATATATATATGTGTGTGTTTTAACCCAACACAATTATGTTATGTTAGATTGGTATTTTCAATTAGTTAATATATAAGGTTAATTAATAAAAAATAGTTTGAATTATGTTGGTATTTACAATTAGTTATTTGCATTAAATATAATTTTTCATCATTTTTAAAATTCATTACTATACAATTTCAAATAATCATCTATAATTTAGGTGTTTATTTACTTTAAATATGTATTATTATTTGAACTTATATAGTCATTAGGTGTTTAATTACTTTGAATATGTATTATTATTATTTGAACTTATATAGTTATTATGTTATTATTTAGTTATTAGATTGAGCATTTCTTTCCTATTTTTGTTAAAACAATTTTAATCGCATATAGTTGCTAATTTTTAGGATCCCCTGAGATTTTCTTTCCTAACTTTGTTAGAATTGTTTTATTTATAATTGATAACTATTATCATAATTAGTTATAAGAATCTTGTGAATTTTTTTAATTTTTTTATTTACATATAATTACTAATTTTTAAGATATAATAAAGACATGTTAGCTCAACACAACCATATTAACGATATGTTGTAATGTTTTATTTACAATTAGTCAATTCAAAGAGTTAATTAATAAAAAATAGTTTCAATTATTGATTTGTTTTACTTTCATGACAAGATGTTAGTTTATAATTACATTTTATAGTCAATACAAAGAGTTAATTAATAAAAAGTAGTTTGAATTATTGATTTGTTTTACTTTGATGACAAGATGTCAATTTATAATTACATTGTATTTTCTATATATCTTTCTCTAATTTAACTTTAAACAAACGTAATATCAACTAATTTGATTTAAATAAATATCATATATATTTTAATTAAGATATCTTTTTTATTTGATTCTTTAAATAATAAAGATATATTAAGTCAACACAACCATATTAAGGTTATGTTATGTTCATATTTAAGTTGCCAACCATGATCCCCATGAAAATTGGCAAATTGTGATTTTTTACTTTATTAACTTTTAGTTATGTTATTTACTATTAGTTATTTAAATTTTAAAATATTTTTTTCATGATTCTTAAATTATTACTATACCAATTCATATAATCATTTGTTATTTGTTTATAATTACAATTTCTTTATTAAATTATTATCCACTAAGTTTGATTTAAATAAATAATATATATTTTTTAATTAGGATATTTTCTTTATTTGATTCTTTAACATGTAAAGTTCTAAATGATAAAGATATGTTAACTCAACACAACCATGTTAACCAATCAATACAATACAAAAAGTTAATCAATACAATTTATTTGATTATGTTATCATTGTATTTACAATTAATCAATACAAAGAGTTAATTAATAAAAGATGGTTTGAATTATTGATTTGTTTTATTGTGATTAAAAAATGGCAATCATGATCTCCATGAAAATTGGCTAATTGTTAGGGTTGTCATATTTCATGGGTGACATAGGACAACTGTCAGAAAAGTTGAAATAAGACACCCAAACTTTTAAGCTAGTAACAAACAAATTATTTTTTTGTTCAAAAAAATACTTTAATGATTTCTAAAGTTAGACATTAGAAGTTGTCATGGTCAACATTCAACTATTAGTGGTCCACAAACAAATCAATTATATCATCAAACTCCAATTATTTTTTCGTTTTTTATTAAGTTCTTGAGATAACTACATGCTTAACCTCTGGCTTGAGTGACCCAAGGGCATCACACTTGACCTATACCACATTAACCCTTAACATGACTGGATTTTCTCCCATGGAGTTTCAAATTGATGACCTTCACATCACAAAGTGTATTAGTATTACACTCCATCACCATCTATTATGCCCGTGAGTCACCAAATTCCAACTTTAAAAAATAAAACATAGAACATTTTTTTATTTTTTACCATGGTGAATCACCAACTTGTTAACTTAATCAGAGAAAGACCCAAAATCAAACCTAGTAGCCTTCACTATAACACCAAAAATATATCTAACATCTCATATTGTAGCGAACTTACTTCTTGAATCTTATCATAACCAACCAAAAATATCTCTACTAAAATTTCAAAATACATCTTATTATACCAAAAAAACCCACTATTAAACAAAACACAATAAACAAAACATAAAAGAATTAGACCATAAAGGTTCTTGTACCCTGTGTGTGTCGGAGAACGGAGAACATTCACGAGGGAAACTTTAAAGTTTGAGCTGTCTTGAACCTTCATGGAAACTTACAATACCTTCATGGAGTTACGGTGTTCCTTCCAAGTTCCTCTATACGAACTACATACATACGTACACATTCTTAAATACTTATTGCCCTTTCACTTTAGGAGTTGTCTATAATGCGACTTTTTGGAGATTCCGGTGACGGAATCCGGCGGAAGAAATGAGATTAAATCTTGATTTTTAGCAGTTAAAATGGTTTTTTAACTGCATATTTGGATTCAGCGCCCTGGAAAACCCCTGAGAGCCATTGATTGTGCAGAAACTAGCTATCAAACTTGGGATTCCAATGAATTGCTGCCGGATTTTGACCAGAAAAATCCGCTGGAAAGCCTTTCAAAAAATCGCGTTATAGACTACTGCTTTCACTTTATATAGCCGATGGATGACAATCAAAGATATTATTACCGCACAGTGCATGCTGAGCTGTACAGTCAGAACAATGGCGTTGAGAAATACAACTAACGGTCTCGTCACGTCATTGTCAACGTCACCATCCAAGAACAGATAAGTCAAAAGGCTGGAAGCCGCAGAACACTAGGTGGGAAGTTGCATTGCACTCTCCCGCCATTTTGTTTTGGCGCGAATTACATATATTGGCTTATTCTGGGCCCATATCACAATGCTGTCCCTTTCACTGTGTATGTACAATGCATGGCCATGCATATCGATAACAGATGCATGGATGCATCATCTATGCATGGACTGGGGAACATTATGTTAATAAGAAGATAATATCGTGTTAATGTTCAGATTATATATTATAATTAATAAAATATAATAATTCTCATATTTAGACATTCTAATGACAAAATCCTGGTTGGCACCCAACTAAAACATTTGAAATTATATATTTGGAGTACAACATTCCAAAATATATAATATTTGGATTGTAAACCTAAATTAACTATTGAAACGAACTCCGTTTGTTTAGGCACAAACACTACAACGGAATATACATTAAATATTATGACTTGTCTTGCACTTTAAAATAGAATTAATTATATTTTGCTAAGTACATATCTTAACCACTAAGATTATGTGCTGGTACCTTTTTCTTAACCAGTGAGATTATGCTAATTTGTCACGTTTTACTTCGCATCTAAGCATCTTAATGGCATTCACCTCACGCTTTGTTGACTCAGAGCAAATTCGAGAAGTACACCTGTCATCCATCACACAATAATTTAATTAAGGAGCATATTATTAGGTTTCGCTGCATTAATATTTCAATCTCTCACTGTAGGCCTATTCTTTTGCTCACTCTCTATTTATTGCTCCACTTTTCTTAGGCTTCTCTTCAACCTTTGTCCCGACGATGGGTTTTGATATAGATTCGAAATATTGGCATTCAAAAATATCTACTGTGGAATTTCTGGCATCTCAGATTCAAGATCAACTTCACATAAATTTACAAACCCTAAAATCAAGCTTGCTAAAAATAGCTTGAGTGATTGAATTAATCAAGAAAAATGACAATCTAGTGGATGGGGTGCCAATGGTTGACTATTATTTTATTTAAGGATTTGTAAATGATACATAGTTCCCATGTCTTGTCTTTCTTCTAAACTAACACAATTAGGTTCCCATAGGATGAAGAGATTGTAAAAATATGGCCTTTCTATATTAGTTTTTGAATTTGGAATTTAATCTCCTCATTCTACATAATAGAACATTTGTATACTTAGTTATTAGGTAGAGGGGGACTTGATGCCAAATCAATTGCTTACTTTACATGATAGTGTAAAGGTATTCATGTAGATGAAATAAATATATAATTGTAGTCTTCCTCTAGTTTATCTACCTATTTCCACTGCACATAGTAACTCCTCATTGAGGACTATGATGCAAGAACACTAACCTAAAAAAGAAGCTAGGGTGAGTCTACATGCTAAGTTGGACGAAGTCACTGAGATGTTTGAAAAATGAGGGCATTGTTGTGAAAATAACTTTTTATTACTTGCTCCACATTTTGTGTTATTTAATTTGTTAAAAATATAGTTTATAATAAATTATTGATGCTCTTTTTCAATGATCAAAATTGAAAAAACATATGAAAAAGACCAAAAAATACAATAATAACCTAAAACCTAAAATTATCATGTTTAGACCATTAAGATGACCAAAAATGAACATGAACACCTACACATTGTGAAAAGCAATTTGTAAAATATAAAAAACAATGATAAATTTTAGTTGATTTCATAGTAATCAAGGCACAAAGAATCCTAATTGATTAATCATTTTTAAAAATGTTCAAACTCATTACACTAAATAGACCCATTAACATCAATGGACTCTGTTGAGTAGCATGCCACTACTTAATCAATACATAACCTATACTATATATTTCATGAATGTATATATTATGTTACTTCATTAGGAAAGGATGCAGGCTACAGGATGATGATGCAAATAAAGGAGCTGAAAGAAAGGATGTAGGCTATAGGGGGCATATGGTCAAAAATCTTCCCTCTTTGGGAATGACATATAGTCTTACTAAACCTAAACATCAAGATTCTTTTCTCCTTAATGTGTGCCAATTCTAGGTATTTGGTTTTGTAGGAATTCAAGTGCATGATGGTTTATCAATTCAAGCTCGTTGTTCATATGGTGGGGAGTTGAATATTTTGTTGCTCTATTGTTGATACAAGAGGGTTATTCTTCTTTGATGTTCGACAATAGGGAGAGAACTGTTGATGTCGTTAGAGGACGAATGTGATACATTCTAGAGATGTTAGGCTCCTCTTTTTTTGGCTACTATCTTGATAACTTTTAAGGGGTTTTCTACTTAAATACATACTCTCTTTGAAGGATAAAAAGTTTGAGTGAATACAATATTGGTTATCCACTGTAATGCTAGTTGTTGGTTTTCCACTGTACTGCTAGTTTTTTTGGGTGATGTAGCGAGTATGCTGGATTTTATAACATGCCCTTTGGATAATATTCAGTGACAATCTTACAAACCATTTCTTCTTTCCTTTGAAATTTGGTTGTTTCTTTTAGATGTAACATATCTTTGGTTTGTTTCTAGTTTTCATATTGGATATTGTGTTTGGCTAGTGGTTTACAACTCCTAGTCATGCCACTTTCATTTCCTGGTTTCTTTTTTCCATTGGGAATCTAGAGGCTTTATTTTAGGTATAGATGTCATAATTATGCTAACTGTACATTTTTGTAGTCGTCTAACATATCTCCAATTATTGCAAGGGAGGTTTATGAGGATGGGTGGTGGAAGGTCAAGGGAGGTTTATGTCACTAGGTGGTGGAATGTCATTTCTGCATCCATTTCTCTTGTGATCACGTATTGGTGGGAGCTTTGAAGGGTGTGAGTTGGCGATAATTTTCTTGGCCATCTAGCCTTCTCAGTGTTCATGTGGAAAATGTTTCCAGATTCAACCACATTAAGGGGGTGATTTCTTACATTGTCATGTTATTTGGAATAAGGTTGGTAGTTCTTGAATTTTGAGGATTCTAGCTTCTGGTCATGTCACATTGATTACATGGTTATTTTATGCCATTGGGAATTGAGAGGCTTTGATTCAGATTTTGAAGTCATAGTGATGTTAGAAATACATTTGTGTCGTCACCTAGCATATCACCATTTATTACAGAGGAGGCACATTGGGCCAAGTGGTGGAAGGTTATTTGTACATCAATGTCTATTGGAATTACTTTTTGGATGAAGCTCTAAAGGGTGTGCTTTACTCGCAATCCCCTCTGCCTTTTGTCCCTTTTGGTGCTAATGTGGTGGATGAATCCAAATCCATCCACAACTAGGGGGAGATCTATTATATTGACATGTTTTGTTATTAGGTTGGTGAGGTTATTGAATTTCAGGATATGATTAAATGTTTCTTTGATTGACCCATAAACTGTTGTGGATATTCCACTGGACAATTCGCACAATAGATATGCTAATATTATATTAAAAATTTGAGACTCTACACTATTACAGTTTTATTAAACTTCAACATATGTATATTTAACTGTAATTAGTGCATCCATGTGAATGGAAATTATGCAGGAAAATAGAGAACAATAAAATAAGCTCTCACACACACATAAGACACAAAATATGATATGGGAAACACTCTCAGGAGAAAACTAGCTGGAAGGTGAGGTCACTTCGCTCTCTTTCTCTATCTGGAAATATGGCTGCAGGTACAAAGAAGTAATGCTTATGGCCCAAGGGTTGCTATAGCGCACAAATCCTTCCTGTGTGCTCTACTTCCTATTGCTCTTGGTTATCTTTGATCAACTATGGAACAAAATGCTCTTGAAAGAATGGAATGCCTCTTCCTCCTAGTTGTCTGGTTATAACACAACCCAATAGCCTACTAGTGGTTAAGTTTGACTACATCAACTCTTAACTAGAGTTATGATATAGGCTCTTCTAAAGTATTTTAAACCATAATCACGTGGCTAGCCCATTTTCCATGAATAATGGGGGTTAACATGACATCCTCGCGAATTATAGGTGTGAAAACGGGAAGGTCAACTTTTTAGTGGCCTAACTTTTTCATACAAACTTCAATTGATGTGCTTCTTACGTCGTTGGAAAGATATATGTGTGTATATTAACATGAAAAAATGTGGCTTTAAAGCGACAAAATTTTAAACCCAAAAGATGTCGTTTGATTCTCAATGTGATTTTCTTCGAAATTTTTTTATTAACAAGTTATGTATCACAGAAGCGTGAATTTGAATATAGTTAACCTCAAAATTCTCCTGAAAGGTTTCAAACCCTATTTTGCCCAACTGGGTTCTACCGGTAAAAACAATCCCGTGCGCTGATTCCTCCACTTTTTCCACTTTGAATGCATCGAGATGGATGAAAAACAATATAATGATCCAATATGGATCAGTCATAAGAGAAGTTACAGGTGTCCTGGTTACTAAAGATGCATTTAATATGGAGACAAATAGACAAATATCCCCATCAACTCCAAGACCCAACATGCATGCACTTTCTTCATTTGATTTGGATACATTAGAGAAATTTTGAGATAAAAAATGGGCCTCAAAACAAAAATGTACAACCAAAAGCAACTTTATAAGAACCAATAGGATTCAAGATAATGATGTCAACCATGGGGGATTATTCCATTTTTGGAGTAAAAAATTGAAAAGATTAAAAAATAAATAAAAATAAAAAATGTTTTTTCAACTCGTATTTTCAACTTATCTCCCTATGGTTTTACTCAAATTTTGAGCAGAAGCACTCATTGGATGAAAAATTCAATTCTTCATCTAAGGAGTGCCCATGTTGCATATTTTCGATGGACCCTACTACATGAAAAATGAGAAATACATGAAAAACGTGAATGTAATCATGTTTTTCATGTATTTCTCATTTTTCACGTAGTAGGGTCCATCAAAAGTATGCAATATGGGTACTCCTTGGATGAGGAATTAAGTTCTGCATCCAATGAGTGCTCCCACTTGAAATTTGAGTAAAATCATAGGGAGATAAGTTGAAAATACAAGTTGCAAAGCAACTTTTTCTTTTTTCCTCTAAAATTTGATGACGTAATCTAAACTTATTTTATTATTTCCACTATTATTTTATAATATTCCTTGGGGGGAATTTTAGACTTCAAAATTTCTCTTATGAAATCATTTGCGTGACCAAGGAGGTGGAGTGATCTATTAGACATCTTCTTGGTACCTTTCTCTCTGATCACCCTTTTGGCTCTTGCCTTGACTATGTCTATGATCCTATTTTGGCCGATTCTAGCAACGTCTTGTCACCACTTAGGGTGCTCTATTGGTGCCTACCTCTAGGGGTCGTAATGCTAAATCATTTTTTCCTTTTGCTGAGGTTAATCAACTCACTTTTGGTGTTGTTATTTTTTGGGATTGAGTCACTAGACTCCATCAACAAGAGCTAGTTGGTAGATGGGAATTTACCGAGATGGATGGTGAGAAAATGAAGGAATGGATTGATAAAAATTGGTCACCTCTTATTAGTTATAGACCCAAAGGAAGTGTCATCCTTAATGACTGGTTCTACTTCCACTTCCTCCATTCGGAGGATGTGGAAAAACTTGTTTCTCTACCATGGGTTAAAGGTAGGAGTTTTCTGTCATTACAACATTGGTCAGTGGGATTTAATCCTCTCACTTCGATTCCTAGTTGGAAATTGGTATGGTTGAAGCTATTGGAGCTCCCATTCGAGCTTTGGACTTGGCAAGCTATCCAGGCTATTGGGAACACTATCGACAAATTTGTCTTCTTGGAAGATAACAAATTGGGAGGTTTGGACAAGCAGATTTCTTGGGTCTTCATTGAATTGGAATTCTCTGGAGACTTCCTATTGGAATTTGACTTGATTTTTGTACTTTCCTTTATTCTTCATTGACTAGATATCTGGGGCATCACCTTCCATTGTTTGGGTTTTCATGGGATGGGGCATTTACTTGATATATGCCCGCGATGTTTTGGAGGCTTCTGCAATTATCAACATCATTGAAGGAATATCTTGATGCAAAAAAATGCTGAAGATATACATCTAGATGTTCCATCAAATGGGACTTTGAATCAAACTCCTCCATATTGGAAAGGTATGGAACATGTAGTTGTTCCTCCCCCTTCTTTGTCTAATGTTGATGTTCTTGATTTGAAGGAAGTTTCTCTTGATATTTGTACTAACTCTCACATCAATCCTTTTTTAGAATAAGGAATAATGCAGGTTGGGGGGAGGGGGGGAGAGAGTGAGTCAGTGATTGGTGGAAATTTTAACTTTGAAACTATTGATAAATGGCAACAAGAAATTCTAGTTTAATTTTTCCTTGAATGAAAGTGAGAATTAAAATCGAATTCTATTCTCATAGAAACTTGTAAATAGTTAGTTAAGTTTAATTAACTTAATTATCTTAGGAATTTTGAGTTGGAAGTATTTCTGTAGTCATATATATGTTCTCCCTAAGTTTTAGGGGTCCAGTATGAGTTTAAATTGAGTTGGAAATTAGATCACCCAATTTACTGAGTTAAGTTCAGTTAAACTAGTTCTAAATTGTTTTTGGCACTAATAGAGGACTAACAGTCAGTTGGTGCACTAATGCATCCACTGGTGCTAATCCAATTAATTGAAGATTCCCTCATGAGAAACTCATGCATGTCGATTATGAGAAAGAACCAGTTGAGACTAGAGTGCAGGGACAGTGTACTATCAGTGGTATTATTTAATGGAGTGTAAATATCATGCATGCATCAAATATTGATCCTATGTTTGGGTTACACAGTTTTTGAAGCATGAATTCCCTTTAAATATGGGCTATTCATCCTAGGAATTACGCAAGAGATTAGGAGCTTGGAGAGTTGCAAAATTGGCTAAGTGTTGGCCAAGAGCTAGCTTTTAGCTGAGAGAGTTGAACATACTTGTGCAGAATTATTCTAGTGAGAAAAAGCTTTGTATCTTCACTCATATTTTTTATATATGCAATACATATAGCGGGGTTTTGAGCAATGGATTTCCCCAAATACATCTTGTGTTATGTGTCATTGATTTATCTTCTTCTTGTTCATATTGTTTTCATCGATCTATTGGCTTCCACTGGTTGAAAG
>APFE030722927.1:43852-59816 GCA_000404065.3 Pinus taeda
TTTTGCACATCTAAGAAAGTGATAACTTCTGAAGTAAATTGCAATATTTTATCTTCAACACTTAAACTTAGAATAGCAATTTATCTTGAGGGATTTTTATGGAATTTTGCATGAGTTTCCTAAGTAAAATAGGATTTTACTTAGGACAAAGTTAAAGATGGAAGATTATAATGATGGATTATCTTAAGTACTTAGGTCTTTTATTATCATTAGGCCGAGGGTCCGGTCCCTCCAGAGGTCAAGGAAATGCCTTGAGCCCTTTGATCTCCAAATACCTTAGTACTTTGCGGGAAATTAGTAAAAATTTTGAGGGGAAAGTGATGAGGGAGGTTAATGAGTTTGACTTTGCTTGTGGTGATTTTCCAGCGTATTTCCTGCTTTAGTACTTGTGATGAAAGTAAAGGATCAATAACATGTAGTAGAATCATTCATCAGATAACACTTTGCAGCACCATCTACCTACCCTATCTACTTGATACTACCATTTTCTCTTCTTTATTAGGGTGCATTTAGACTTGCAAACCCTCATCAACATTTTTTCATTTTACAAGGAAAATCTATCTAATTATACCCTTATTACATCCAAGGGCTCAAATTAAACTGTTGAGCACCTTTTATTAACTCTAACTATCTACTTATCTGTGAAGATTAAATTGTTTGGTCAGATATTTATTCTCTAATCTATAACATGAAATTGAAATATGAGTAAGCCAAGTTTAAACAGTTTGACTTATTCATGAATTGTGGCGAAGGTTGTACAAGCTGCACACAATTGTTTTATTACAAAAATGAAGTAGTGGTGGCATTTGAATTTGCACACTTTCCTTGGTCTATTTTTGCTTGGGGTTCATTTCTTTCATTTATTTTTTGACAACTTTATTTTTCTTACCCTTGTTTTTTCTTTTAGGGTATACCCTCTTTACATTTTTTAACTTTTTTGATTTTTTGGTTTTTCAAGAATATGGAACACCTTTGCTCAAGAAAGAAGGTTTGAACATATTCCATAGTTCAATCAAGACAATCATGAAAGATGAAACCTATTGGTATAGGAGGCTAACACTAGGCTTAAACTTCAAAGAGGGAAAGGACAATTGGTTAGAGCAAAAGATAATCCTCAACCAACGAGGGGCAGGGTGCCATTATCTCCACCTTGTAATTCACCCTCAATAGCTTTAGAAGAAGCTTTAAGTATGTCTGAAAGGGAAGGATAAGTTCTTGAAGACATGGATCCAAAAGAAGAAGAATGGGTATTCAGAAAAGATTTTTTGGACATGACTGAGATGGTAAGAACATTATACCAGGAAAGGAATGATAGGTTGATTGGAGAAGGGTCTAAACATAAAAAAGAAGGAGAGGGCTCTTCAGAAGGAAAGAAAGGTGATGATAATTCAAAGAAAGAACATGGAGGAAATGGTGATCCACCATCCCCATCGTCATCCTCTTCCTCTACATCATCATCCTCTACCTCGGTAATTCAATCTCATAGGCTTAAATCTTCTGGAAAAAGTCCATTTTTAAAGCAAGATATTAAATTTGAATTACCCATGTTTAACGGTGATGTCAATGTAGAGAAACTTGACAACTGGATAAGACAGTTGAAAGCTTATTTAAGGATACAGAACTTACAGGATGACGACACCAAGATTCAGTTAGCCTTTTTAAGAATGGATGGAGCAGCATTGGTATGCTGGGAAGCCAAGACCAAGGATGAAATTAATAAATATGGTAAGATTACTTTAACATGGGGTGAATTTATTTCCACAAGTAAGAAGCAATTTTATAATCTTGCACATTTACAAAAGGCTATAATGAACTGGCAAAACATTAGACAACTAAGGGACAAAATTTTCAAGACTACACCCAAGGGTTTAGGAGAAGAGCTCTCTTATTGGGGGTAGACTTACAAAGTCAAGACACTTTGCTGAAATATATAGGTGGTTTGCACGGCTACCTTAAACATACCATCCTTATGTTCAATCTTACTAGTCTAGATGAAGTTTGTGTACAAGCTACACATTTAGAGGCTACAGGGAAGAACACTTTTGATGAGGGTAGAAACAAGCCTTTTAAGGGGAAAAACAAAGAGAAAACCTTCAAGGGAAAAGGAAAAAAGAATGCATCTGTCAAAAAGGAGGGTGAGAAAGTGATATGTAAACACTGTTCAAGAGAAGGCCATGAAGAGAAAAACTGTTGGAAACTTTATCCTGAAAAAAGAAATCAGTTTAACAAAAACAAAGGAAAGAAGAAAACTACAGATACTACAACTACACCTCAAGCTTTAGGCGATGATTCATGGGATGAAACCAAAATTGCAACCACGAGTTTGAAAAGTATGAATGAAAAGGAAATTGAAACTAAAGCAAGCACTAGTACTTCAAACTGTCATGTACAAGCTCCTAATGAGGAAGAAAGAATTGAATTGTTCCATGTGAGGGTAGTCTTAAAACATACAAAAATTGACACACTGTTTGACAATGGGTCACAAGCAAATCTCGTATCAGAAGACTTGGTCAAATAACTTAAACTGGAGACCATTCCACATCCAAAGCCTTATCCACTTGGGTGAATATGCAAGGATGCAAACTTACAAGTCTCAAGAAAGTGCATATTGCACTTTGCAATTACTACACACTTTATTCACACAGTTGAACTTGATGTAGTACCGCTTGATATATTAGGAATTGTGTTTGGAAGTCCTTACTTATTTGATAGGAAAGCGATCTTCCATCGTCATGAAAATAAATATCATATTTTCAAAGATGGCAAGGAGTACATTGTCCGGGCACATTGCAAGAAGGCAAATATAGTGATGGTAAATGAGGGACATGTAAAAGGGCTAGTTAATTCAAGTAAGAGTTTTGTACTTCTTATGATCAAGCCTATGGTTGATGTGAATCATGAGTCATTTGAAAATTGTGATTCCAAGCTTAAATAAGATTTATATGATGTGGTCAATGCACATCATGAGATGTTTCAAGAACCAACAGGTTTGCCTCCTAAAAGGGAGATTCAACATGAAATCCATTTACATCCAGATTGTCCTCTTCCTAACATAGGCATGTACACATGTCTATCATGGATATTGTTGAAATAAAGAAGCAAATTAAAGACTTGTTGGAAAAAGGTTTCATAAGACCAAGCACTTCACCATGGGGTCACTGATAGTGTTGATTACAAAGAAAGATGGAACTTGGCGCATGTGTGTGGACTTCAGGGCATTGAAAAAAATAACGGTAAGAATTGTTACCCACTCCCAAGGGTAGATGATTTGTTATATCAACTGAAATATGCTAAATATTTCACAAAGTTAGACTTACGTAGTGGTTATCATCAGGTTAGAATTGAAGAAAGTGACATTCGGAAGACAACTTTTAAAACCAAACAAGGACACTTTGAGTGGCTTGTTATGTTGTTTGGTTTATGCAATGCACCTACAACTTTCATGTGGGTAATGGATGATGTCTTACATCCTTTCCTTGATGATTTTTTTATTTTCTACTTAGATGACATCTTAATTTTCAGCAAGACTAGAGAAGAGCATGTCATGCATGTTAAGAAAGTACTTGATATTTTGAAGAAAAATCAGTTATTTTTTAAACTGTCAACAGTGTGAATTTGGAAAGACTTATTTGGTTTATTTGGGACACATAGTAGGAGGAGGTGCTTTGAGAATTGATTCTTCTAAGGTAGAAGCTATTGTGAATTGGCCTACTCCCAAATCCATTACAGAGGTAAGAAGTTTTTTGGGTGCAGCTCATTATTGGAGGAAGTTTATTTCTAACTTCTCTGCCATAGAAGATCCTATGCATGCAATGACAAGTGTGAAGTGTGCTTTCCAATGGGGAGGCAAGCAACAAAAATATTTCAAGTCTTTGAAAGAAAAGATAAGCTCAACTCCAGTCCTTTCATTACTGGACTTGAGACAACCATTCGTGATTCAGACCAATGCTAGTGGTTATGCCATGGGTGCAATTCTCTTACAACATGGTAAGCCTATCGCATTTCATTATGAGACATTTAATGGTGTTGTTGTGAATTATCCTACATATCATAAGGAGTTGTATGTGTTGGTACAAAATGTCAAAAAGTGGAAACACTATTTGATGGGCAAACAAACAGTTGTTCATACCGACCATCAGTCTTTACAGTACGTACAGTCACAAAGTAAATTGCAGTAGTCACAACATTTCAGATGGATAGGCTTCCTACAAAAAATTCACTTGGTAATAAGGTACAAGCAATAAAGTTGTTGATATGCTTTCAAAGCCTATTATTAGTGCTACTACTTTACTTAAGAATGATTCTATTGTACATGAGAGCTACATAGAAATGTATGCATTAGATGTTGATTTTAAGGATGTGTATGCTAACTTGAGTGAAGGGAATCATGTTGGGGAGAATGATTATCATTTGCATAATAATTTGCTGTTTCATATGGGCAAGTTATGTATACCATAGGGAGAGAGACTAAGTATCATGAGAGAAGCTCATTCTTCTCTTATTGCTAGACATTTCGGGGTAAGCAAAACGGTGGCACATTTACAGAGTTATTGTTATTGGCCTCACATAGTAGATAGTGTTTCATGTTTTATTAGAGATTTTTTGTTATGTGCTAAAAGCAAGCCTAGCAATAGGAAGCTTGGATTATATATGCCATTTCCAGTACCTTCTAGACCATGGGAAAGTCTTTCTATGGATTTTGTAGGAGGTCTACCATTATCTAGAAAGCAGCATGATTATCTTTATGTAGTAGTTAATATATTCATCAAGATGTGTATTCTTATGCCATGTAAGAAAACTATAACTATTGATTTATATTTTCAACATGTATGGGGTCATTATGGCTTGCCTGCTTCTATTGTTAGTGACAGGGATTCTAGATTTGTTGGGAATTTTTGGTTCAATCTATGGAAGATGATGGACACCAGTTGAAGAAGAGTATTGCTTTCCATCCACAAACATATGGCCAAACTGAGGTAGTGAACAAAACCATTGTACATCTTTTGAGAGGTTATTGTAGCAAGCATCCCAAGCTTCTGGATGAGCACTTGCATTACATTCAGCATGCTTACAACTGGGCCAAGAACTCTTCTACAGATACTTCACCATTTGAAGCTTGTTTTGGGTATTTGCCTAAGTCACCTTTAGATTTCATTCTTGAGAAGTATGTTGCCATTGATGGGCATAGTGACATTGATAAAGCTCGCATGTTCATTGAAAGAATTCAGCTCATACATCAACAAGTTCAAGAATAGCTTGAAAAAATTCAAGGCAAGTACAAGGAGAGACATGATAATAAGTTTCAAGAAGGAGATGAGGTATGGCTGCATATTAGTAAGGAAAGAATGTAAGGAGAAGGTAAAAAGATAAGGCCTATTCATTATGGTCCATTCAAGATCCTTAAAGTTGGAAATAATGCTTTTCAATTAGATTTTCCTTCATATATGCAAACGTATTCCATTGTGAATGCGGAAAACTTACATTTGTATGAACCTCTTTTAATTGCTGATCATGAAAGTGACATTCAGCTGCTGTCCATAGATGATTTCTCGCCAGAATTTTTGGATGAGCTGAAAGAGGATGCTATCCTTGATAAAAAGGACATGCACTTTGAGGAGGGGAAATGTTGATTATGTTCGGGTTGGTCTTAAAGGTAGCAAACCGAGTAAGGAAAAGTGGATGGAGTTGGAAAAGGTGAGGGAGTTGTACCCTCACCTTCTTAACAGGTAATTGAAGGCTTCTAGGGTCCAAAAGCTTCCCATTTGGGAGGTGTGATCATGTGATCATGTTCTAAGTGAAGAAAATGCTCAAAATTGAAGCTACTTAGAATTGGTTGATACCAAAACAATAGGATAGGCCTCATTGATATGATCTTGTAGCCATGAACGACACTCAAATCTGACACTGTATGTGGAAGTTATGCAGGTTTGAAGTTTACAATTTCCTTCAAAAATCAGTTTGACCAAGGTTGACTTTTGATTGTAGCAAATATTAAAAAAATATTTTGGGAATATTCCACAGAATATTCCATGAAATATTCCCTACCGGCCAATCATATTTTGACACTTGGCATTCTGTTGTTGGATATGAGATTGACTGTGTATATCGAAGACCAATCAATGGGTGCCACGTAGCCTCCTAGGAGGCTGCCACGTTGCCCCTTGTTGGAGAAACAGTGGTTATGTAAAATTTTATGGCTTTCCACAAGATTCAACCATGGATCTCCACACTGCCAGCTGGGCAGCCTGATCGGGCGCGCTACGAGTGGTTCTTAACCACTATGGGTCATTTCTCATATTTGAGTTTTAGCAAACATATGGGTGGTGGCAAAGGGGGGCCAGCCCCCAAATAATATGACCAGAACTTGCTGACCAGAAACCTAGCACCAACAATTACATTAAACTTGCAGTCAAAGTAGATAGGGTCGCATGTTCTCTAGCGGAGGTTATGCATAGTTTTTATGCCATGGTTCTCAAACTGTTGGTTCAAACATTTCCGCCGGTGGGGGTTTAGATGGTCCATGAGACCAGTAAGCCTAACAATAAATGTTATCTCCAATGGTTTTGAAAAATTAGGCAAAGCGCGCTATTCTAGGCGGAGTTGGCCAAATTGGCGGGCCTAACTCCAAGTAATCCACTTTTGGTGGAGTTTCTTTTGGCTAGATTGGACAAAATCTCTGTTGGTCATAAGATTCACTAGACAGAACCTTTTGGAGCAATTTTTCTTTTTGATTTCAGTTATTCTAAGAATTCCATTGATCCAGATTTAAACAGGAACACAATAAAATACAGAGATAACCATATACACAAAGATGCAGCGGAAAATACTTCATTTCATTAATGGAAAATACTGAAATATGCTTACAACCAGAAATAGAAATAAACCAGCTAGGGCGATGGTAGCTTATCTCTGAGAAGGGATGTGTGGCTACATGCCTCTGAACTATGTTACAATGAGGCTCGAAGGCCTATTTATTGTTGAGAAACAATGGAAAATAACCTTCACATTCCAAAACCTGACCCTGGAAGATGAAACGCCAAATTGTGGGCCTCATTTTTGGGTAAGTTGGTACATCAACTTCCCGGGGTCGTGAATTGGTCGTCTTATCTCCGTTTGACGTGCATGATAGCCCGTTGGAAAGATCTCTCCGAGGACTACGACGGAAAAGATGACTTTTAGATTAAAAAAACGTTGGCGGTAGATTTCCCAAAAAACGTCGTTTAGGGCCTCAAAACGGCTCAGGAAGTTTAGGACCCGAAAAATTGCTAAAAATAGTAAACTGTGCTATAATTAAGGAAACTAAAAGAACTGAAAGAAGCACTAGAGGGGATCCACGTGGAATTAGTGGGTGGCCACCAATATCCACCTGGATCATCCAGAGCCAATGGTATAGGTTGCAAAGTCAACAGAACTGACCTTCAAGTACTTTTTTAGCAGGGAATCTTAGAGAGCCATCAGGGCCTAGGGAGTGTTGGAGCTGTATTGGGCTATGGTTAACCATTGGAGGTGAAACAAAAGCCAATATTTACTTTTTTTATGTGTTTTGAACTCATTTCCATAGCTTATTTTACTTGTTTGGGCTTTCTTATCACTATATAACCAATTTGAGCATTTAATAAGAGCAAGGACATGCCCATTTGGGGGCCTTGGACCTGACAGATGTAGCCCAAGAGGGGTGAACTGCCTCATCAGCTATTGTGTTATATTATGTGATTTTATCTTGCTATGTTTTTCAGATTTAATATGATAAACAGTAAAATGAAATAACACTCCTTCACACATAACACTCAGAAATTTACCAAAAACTCTTTGTTTCAATTGCAAGACATGAGTAACAGTTTGCACATATAATTTAATGGAAATGAATAACTTGAACAACAAATACAAGTAGTTTCATTTTCAGATCACATAATGTTAGAGTATTTATATTGACATAATGAATTTATAGGAATATGTTCATTCCAATCAATCATTTGAACAAACTTTACTTGTGTCTATGAAATTCAAATTAAAGTTCCTTAAAAACTTATATAGAGCATCATTCGCTGGTGGCATGCTACCCTTTGATGTTAATAGGAATAGGTAATAATTCTTCCAATAGACTACTAGCATATTTTATCGTAGCTTCAAGTTTTTTTTTTTTAAATTTACATGCCACATTTCCTTAGCTTCCTTAGTCAATCCTCTGTCTATTTCTAGTCATTTTCTTAACCTAAATCTACCATTAACACTTCAAGCTTCATTAGGGCAGTAGACACCCCAAAGTATTTAATATACACATCCATTATCATGTGTGTGTGTGTGTGTGTGTATATATATATATATTATATATATATATATATAATTTCTTAGACTGTCCTTTTCTAAATTATTCTTTGTTTCCGATACTTTAAAAAAAATCATCAAACCAAAAATGGGAAAATTTTATTTCATTTCCTTCCTAATTATTCTTCCATATTTGTAATTAACTCTATTCTTGCCCAGTTGATGCTTGCTAATTTAGTATGAAGATGATATCTTGGAGTACCAACAACATTGTTATGAAGTGCTTCCACTTTTATTTTGTGTCTTGAAATGACCGAAATACATATATTATGGCTCTTCCTAGTTTAAGATGTGTCTAGCTGTAGGGGTAGTTCAAGACACACCATTGACCCTACAGGTAGGTAGGTCCCATTTGTGATTGATCCACAACCATTAGAAACCTTGAACGATTATTAAGTAGTCGAACTGTAGCATGTTCCACTCTATTTTTTTCTCATTGGACCCCACTACGTGCTCTCATCTCTATGTGTTTTCAATCCTATATGTCCACCCTCCTCCCCAATATGTGGTTGATTTCATGGCATAATCTATAGCCTAAAGAATCACTTATTGTAACGAATATCAAATTGCTTACCAACCAATTACCTTACATCCTTTTGACCCCTTCCTTAGCTCATTTCCTTTTCTCATTCTACAATAAATTAACCATAAAATAGTTCTATAAGAAATATTATTATCCAGAAAAGACGATTATCCTTCTACCTTCTCCATCTACTGCCATCTAATCTCAAGAAAAAATTACTATGAAGGAGCAAAGAAAGAAGAAAATATAGATAGGGAGTTAGAGATAATAGATAGGGATATGGAGATAGATAGATATAAAGTCCTATAAAAAATCCTTTTTGGTTATTTTCATTTTGCTACTTCCCTAATTCCAAAATTAGTCTCCTTCCATTGCAAGTTGTTATGATATTTTATCACTCCTTGCCTCCAATTCTCTGGTTTTAAACAAGAACCAATTCTCAATTATTTACCTATTGCACCATTTATCCCATTGTAGTAACTCATATTTTTTGACTCTCTTTATGAAGAATATTTTTAGTAGGGAGTTTATTAATTCTCATACCAATTTGTTCTCATCAGTTATAAACTGAATTGTACCAGTTGAATATTACTATATTAGACTTATTTATTCCCAAGTTATACATATAATAATATTGTTATTGTCACTCTCAATATTTAATATATTATTTGTTAAAGCTTAGTTTGGTAAAAAAATTCCAACCAAACAATCTAAGCACACAGGTTTCAGTTGAAATTCCAATCAAAACCTTTTACAACTAGTTAGACACCTCCTATAGGTTGCATAATAATTTCAATGTTAACAATTTCCACAATGGGATTTAGTTCTTGATAATACCAATAGGATTTAGATTCCTTAAATACTTACAACTAATCCTTCATTCACTACCTCAACTAGGTCCTTGGTTACTCATCTAGTATATGTGTGAGGAAGTAAATTATACCCTACATGTAATTACTTCCCAACTGTACCTAAAAATTAAGTGTTACTTACCAGTAAAATATTGACCCCTTTGTATTTGTCTTCTTCTTTAACAATGCATAGTAGATTTTTATTTAAGAACATCTCTATGGCTATTGGTCTCATAAAATTATGTATCTTAGTCATTATTTAGATAATTTCATCAAGGCAATTTCACAAGAAATACTCCAAACCTTCCTTTTAAACATATCTATAATATAAGAAATGTTATTGTGCTTAGTTTACAATTGAATACATCTCCTAATTTATCTATGCACACATTTCCTCATCATCATAGATCACAAATTCTCTCTCTCTACTCACTATCAAATAGTGACGGGATATGATTTAATAGTTATCATGTCTTACTAAGTAAATATTGCAAACAATTATTTGGTCTCCTAGACACTCAACATCATGTAGGTAAGGATACCTCAACAATACTTTGATTGGTATTTTGGATAACTTGCATAATCGAACTTATTTCAATATACTCATAACAAGATTATGCACTTCTTTTGCCTTGGCCTTATAGCATAAAAAATTATTTGATTTCTTACCTATTGTTGCCAATTATTGATTAGTGATCTTTTCCCTCCATATTCCACTATTTAAAACAAAATAGTGGGTATGGACCGAAGTTCTTCACCCATATATCAAGATTTGTTTTATGTGTGTGGAGTTTGGCCCTTTGAATGGAGTTTCCATATTCCCAATCCTTTTTTTTTGTGGGCCAAAACACAATTTGTTACTATTTTCCATTAAACGGGCCACAATCTTGAATCCTTGAGCTTTGATACCATTTGTAACATACCCCAACACTTGTGACACTAATTTTTTTTTTATTTTTTTTTATCAACATCCTTCCTTGAACTAGTCTATGTCAATATCATCCATAAGATATGGTAGGCTATATAAATTAGTTTGGATTCTATTGATTATTATAGATTGACACACACACACACATTCCTAACCTTCTTATCACTTGATACATATTGTGACTTTAATCAATGGAGTCCGATGGTGACGTGGCAGACGTTAACATCACACCTTATAATAATAATAAATTTCCTAGATAATGGTTTTGTCACCTAGTAAAGGTTGTGATTCACGATGATTTATGATTTACATACTTCAAACTTAGGATTGGGGGTTCTTATAGCTTAGGATTGGGGGTTCTTATAGCCTATGCATTTAAATATTGATGAAATAATATGGTTGAACTATCACGACGGTGTTTTTCCTTTCGCCACTTGACGATTTGAAAATTGCATTGATAGAAGTGAGGGATCTAAGACTGTGATGCATTAGAGATAATCCAACGGTGGAAAGGGGAGGTGGCGATTATAAGGTAACCACCCTACCTATTTGGTGCTACAGTCACTCATTCTCCCCTCCTTTCTTCTAGGATTAGCTCTGTAGGTTTGGTGGATTTTTTCTTGTTATCATAGAACCACCTATCTCCATCTTGGCCCATGCTATCCAGTAATATTTGACTACCTTTCTTCCCTTCAGTAAACAAGAATCCTTGCAGTTACTTGCATGCATTATACGCAACTGACTTGCTTCTTTCCCCTGACTAGGGGAAGCTCTATAATGTGTTGACGGTATTGGAAATTTGTCAACCAAGGGGATCTCCCTAATATGAAGTCCCAATTAGACCTCACACTATTTTGTATAGGAGTCCCATCTAGTATAAAGGCCCAGGTTCCAAAACCTCATAGATCTTCCTTGGTTCTAGCTCTCAACACAGGAGAGTGATGTAATGGTGACTTCAAACAACAAGGTGAGTGTTCCTGGTGAGTGTGCAGTGCAACTATGTCTAGGTTCTCTTACTATAAAACGAGGGAGAAAAGAAAGCTTCTAAGTGAGAGGTAATATTACCACACAGGAAGAGACACACATGAACCAGAAAGACTTGTCTAACATCCAATGGACTAGTCCACATCAAATGCAATAGTCATTACAACCAATGATTAAGGGAATATATGTCTAACATCCAATGGAATAGTCCATAATGGACATGATGGTTGTTATAACTGATAAGTGAGGGAAGTTATGTCTAGTATCCCTCGAAATTGTCCACAAGGATGAGGCAACAATAACAGCCATTACAATACATTCTCAACAAGATAAGCACAAAATAATCGAAATAGTTCAACTATCTTAGCACATGTGAAATCAAACATGAAATACAAATCTCCATGGAATAGTCTTACAAAATTCCATAAGTCATGCATGAAGAACGTGTTAGCCTTAAAAGGATTCTTTTATTAAGGAAAAGTTCCAAGACACATATTTAGATTGTACATCACTAGCCCCAGTAGTGGGACATTGGAGCCACTCCTTGCTCCTTAAAGAACTAGCTAGTCTCTCTAATTCATTGCAAGAGGAGCTAAGGCGAAAAGTCCTTTTCTCATACAATGAAGGGGTATATATAGCCAAGGGTGATGCCTTCCCCTTTGTAAATCTTTAAATACCCTCACGACTATTCAACTTCCTATGATTTTTCAACTCACATGACTCTTCATATTCTTGTGTGTCCATTGGACTTTCACTTTACAATACATTTGATTTATAATATACATGGCACACAATAGTGATGTGGAACATGAAAACTCATGACATGACTTGACATGACATTGCTACATAGAATGTCTTGATGATGTGGAAATGTCAAGTCACTATCACTATTGAGTGATATATGTGTTCCTGTACATGCTTTCTCTTCTCCTCCACATAGCTTGATGATGCAGGGTCTTAAATGATCTTTGGTCTTTGGAGGTGGTTGAAATTTTGTGTCCCTTTACTTGCTCTTGGTAGGTTCACTCATTTGTTGAGCTACAAGTGAGTCTCTAGGCATGCTTCCATACTTCTTCTCCTTCTTCTCCTTCTTCGTCATCTCATTGTGGCTTGATAGTGTACCTATTTATGCAATTCACTTACGGCGGGATGACATCAATCTGAAAACTCCCTATCCTAGTATGATGCATTATTATCCATGAACTAAGCCAAGGACATGTGGCAATCAAGGAGAGATGGCTCAGAAACTATGCATTACACAATTCCATTTGACACAGAGAGGGCTTGATCACTAAGACTATGTATAGCATAGCCCAGGCTTGACCAAGGAACGTTTCAGCACAGTCTCAACTAGGGAGAAAAAATGCATGGTCGGCAATGGGAGTTAGGATTATGCAGTTTAGGAGGAGATTAGTTGCTATGGGATGAGACCCTGGGAGACAGATCTACGCAATTTCTAGAGGCAAGGAGGATTGGTTAGTAGAGAGGCCTAAAGGACCAATCTACGTAGTTCTTGAGGACAATGAGCTCCGAATGAGGGAAGGTCACTGGAGGACACATCTACATAGTTTTGGAGACCAATGGAGGCTAGGATATTTGTGCATTACGAGGTTCCATAATGCAAGGGAAAAACGTGATGACTAGGAGGGACAATTGCACAATTTTGGGGGATAAGGAAGGTTGTTGGTCTCCAGAAGTGCACAATACAACTGCCCCTGGAGGACAGTGACTGTGCAATGCACAGTTCCAGAGATAAGGTCACATCATTGAGGCTTGAGACTACATGGTGTGATGCTCAGGCAAGGCTCGGTGAAGTTGAGTTTCCTGGTTGAGAAGATTTTCTGAAAATGGCTAAGTGCAAGAGGGAGATTGACTCGTGATGAACTTGAAATGTGATCAAACACTTAGCATACTTCGAAAACACGACAACATAGATCACTGGGATAGAAAACAAATCATTACCCTCTGTGTGACTATCTCAAGGCAAGAAGCGACAAGTGTGACACTTGAGAAAATATTTAGGGCAATCGTGATAACACTTGTGCGACAATGCTCAAGACTTTGTGTATGAGTGCAACAACTGTTTATATAGTTAAGAAAAATCATATACATAGGGTTCGGCCTTTGAAAACACCATAAAAGGCTCGGAAACATGTATTAATAGTCAAACATGCCAAGAGATGACAATTGATCCAACTAGCGAAAGGGAGAATAACACTTAGAGAAAACACATGGAATGAATTTCAGTGTTTGCAACCATACATGCCATTGAAGACGTAATGATATGACAATGATAAGATGTCATTCATCCTATGCTAAGAGGTGTATTTCAACTTCATGAAATATGTGCTTTGTTTTTCATACCTACTATGCAAAGGGTTGTGAATCAGATGGATTCATCATGTAGTCCTGATCTTCTATCATACCGTGGGTTCGTTGGTCTTCTTATATGATAGTTATCTTTTCTCCTTATCTCCTTAAGTATCATATAACATGTCCTCCTTCTTAATCTCCTTCTTAATAATCTCTCCATAGCTTGATAGAATTTGTGTATTTGTAATCCACTCATGACAAGTTGATATCAGTGTGATAAACCCCTAGTCTAAGATGTTGCATGATAATCCACTGCTTGAGTCAGAACTGGTATATGGTCAAGGGGGAGAAGGCTCAGTGACTAGGCTATACTGAGTGATAATAATACATAATGCCCATTGAGGGAAAGATTTGTGTAGTGCATACTTAGGGATAAAATTGAGCAGTTCAAGCAGGTAGTGGTTGCTCCGAAATGAGGCCATAGAGGACAAATATACACAATTTTCAAATGCAAGGGGATTGGCTAGTAGAGAGGCATTCAAGACGAATCTGCATAGTTCTTGAGAGGAGTGAGCTCCAACTAAGGGAAGGTCACTCGAGGTAGCCTCTACATAGTTTTGAATGCCCAAGGATGTTGTGATTTCTACATATTGTGCAGTTCCAATAGGCAAGGAAAAGCTTAAGGGTTGTAGATGCGAAGTGCATAGTTTAGGAAGGCCGAATGAGGTTAGGTTGCTAGGAATCATCCAAAATTTGGCTAATTATGGAATCCATGGAACCAATGTGAAAAGTGATTGAAATTGACTATGATCACACACTTGGATGCTTAGCGATACACCATATATCATCCAAAACATAGGAAAACAATATTTCGCTTAATACAACAGCCTTTGTGCCTGGTTACAAAAAGTACGGCTCCGATGATATAGTTTTTGAGGATAATGACGAAACTTGTGTAATAATGCATGAAAATTTGGAAATTAATGTGAAACATGTCTATATGATCAGAACAACTCATTTTCATAAAGATCCCCCCTTGAAGCAAAAAAAAATTCCCTTTGCATGAAAATCAATAACTCCCATGCCCGAAGATGAAACTTGCTATATAAAGATAAAAGCATGAACGACTCTTGAAATTAGAGAAGAGAGATTGAAATCATTAGCTTACAAATAAGTGACTAAGGAACGACTCATGATAGGATCCATAGTAGGCTCCAAAATTTGAGTCCAAAATTTTGAAGGGTGTTGCAACCGCTACAACACTTGGCGACAAACTGGTAGAATCTAGCTTCTCTATTTTGATTAGATCCTTCCATCCATGGACTTGGTTCTTTAGGGATTATTGATTCATTGTGAAGATTACGTTGCCTTTACCACTTACTGTAAAAACAACCAGAGTTCCCTCTATACCTTCTTGGTTGAACACAACATAAAATTCAACATAATCACAATATTTTGAATTGGGAAGGGTAGTATAGCTCGCGAGATTAAGATTTTCAAAGTATAATTCATCTCTAGTGTTTCTTCACTGCTAGCAGGCTTGGATAGTACCATAGGGGAGTCATGCAGGAACACAAACATTGCTCTGCTTCTAGTGAGCCTAGACAATACCTCGACAGATTTTCTTGCTTCACCCCTCTGCGCAGGAAGCCTTTCTCTTCTTTCACATTTATTTAAAGAGACTTTTGCATTGGCACTTATTTATTTTGGGGTGCAAGAGGAATCCTAACTTATTGAGAGAATAAGAGGTTGTTCCTTCATAGAAGTATATAAAGACCTCTTATTTAGGTTTGTTAGTTTAGATTTTTCCCTTTCTCAGTTTTTACTAGTTGGATAAGCTTCAGAACACCAAATTAGAAAAATCAAGTATAGGCATGAGGTTTTTAGACTAGACATGGGTTCATGGTTGGACCAAATTTCTCCTTAAGGACGGATCGTATTTTCCATCGGAACTTCATATGCCAAAAGGTGTAACAAAGACAAGGAAGAAAGACAGATGGCTAGCCAAATGCTGAAGTGTCACAAGTCACTTTATATCTT
>APFE030722928.1:0-38156 GCA_000404065.3 Pinus taeda
CAGGACATCGGTTGTACCTTACTCTACTTTTTGTTAATAAAGATAGATGACTACTCTTATGGTTCCATTTACATTTGTTCAATGATTTATTAATGCAAATTGTATCTTTCCTGACCGATACATAGTTGTTGTTAGTAGATTTTACGCCTGTGTTTTCTCTCTTTTGCTTGTGCAGGTGTTCATCCGCGAGGATAGCGGGGAATTGTGATCGGCTGAAGCGAAGGAGCGAGAGGAATATTCTCTTCGGCAAACAAGCGTTGGAATCCAAGTAGGTTATTCTCACCCACTTGTTAATTACAACTAGGAACCTGCGGCGTAGCATTGTTCGATTGTTGCTAGACCCCTGTTGGGCTAGTAGGGATCGCCTCTATCCGTAGAGGGGATTTACCTATACAACACTTGGATTAAGATGCTATTGTGTGAAAAAAGGGTCATGCGAATACATTAATGTTTGGGACTATGTGGAGTGGAAAGATCTACAAGAGTAGCAAAGAATTAGAAAAGAGTCCCTTAATTTCACCCTTGCAAGAGAGCGAGGAAGAGCTCAATAAGGTCTCTCCAAGAAGCGCGATCAGTTTGATAAGACAGCACATTCTATGGTTACCACTCTCACCCACACCACCACCTGCTTTGCCTCCCTTACCTCCATCTCCACCCACTCCACCTCCACAGTTCAGTATGGCAAGCGCAATCAAACTACTAGTATCCAGAGGAGTAGAGAATGAAGATCCGAACCAATTCTGGTTCGTGGTAAGAGTAGTATGGGAAGCACAAGGTGTTACGGATGATAATATTAAGAAGGCTACATTTGCGAGTGCGCTATAGGATTGCACATTAACATGGTATATCAAGCACTCTAATGACCACCCAAATGCAGGGATAGAAGATATCCAGAATGCGCTGAATAGGGAATTTAGCAGGCTAAAGTGAGAAACACAGTCAATCATTGGATTTAAAGAAATTGCAGTGCTCCTGGATGAGACTCCATGGGACCTGGATCAATGGCTGAAGAGTACAATCCGTGAATCCAATATGATGTTGATAGATGGACAACATCGCGAATGGTTTGTAGCATCTCTGACACCACACTTAAGGATGGCAATGTCACAACAGAAAGATTCCACCCAGGCCGAAGTGTTGGAAATGGAAATGAGATTACATGAGACCCCGATACAAGACCCTGGTTTGGGAGCTCAACAAATCCACGTGCAACTACAAAATCTGTGTTTGGAGATGCAGAGTTTGAAGCAGGACAGGGCACCGTGACCAGAGGCGTGTGAGGAAGTATGGTGCATAAAGTGTAAGGGCCAGGGCCATGACAAGGATCATTTTCCAGTGTTCACGAACTACTTGGTAGGAGGAGGGCCAAGGCCATTGAGATCGGAGGCATAGGCAGGGCCGAGTGCAACACATGGTTTATGGTGCGCGATCTGTCAGATAGGAGGGAAACACACGACGAATAATTTTCATTTGTTGCAGAAGTATACACAAACACCCCACCAATTTTTTTGTAATTTCTACATGTCGGTAGGCCAGGATGAGCGCACTTTCCGTAGTTACGCGCTAATGATGGATCAGACCCCTGCATATAGGATGTAGATCAAAACACGAGCCCTTGACCCAGATGTGGGGATGGCATGTGCTCGATTTCGGGGGGGAGGCGAAGGACGAGGTGGAATGGGACCAGGAACGGGTCTCGAACAATTAATTTGTTACAATTACGGAGGACCAGGGCACTATGCCTGTGATTGTACCAACCCGATGAGGATATCCTGTTTGAATTGTGCTCAGTTTGATCATGAAACAATAGACTGTCCTACTTTGATCACAGGGATGTGCCAAAAATGGGTATTCTAGCCTCTCCCGACTCAGAATATACAAATGATGAGGTCTAAGCCACACGAAGAGGACCCAAACATAAACATGATGCTCAGAAGTGGTACGACCACGGGAGAGGATAATGGGAAGTAGGTAGAGGAAAGTGTGTGGGTTCGTAAGGCTCCTACAAAGGAACCCGAGTTTGACTTAGAACGCGCAAAGGAGACATTTATGGAAGCTAAGAAGAGCTTCGTAGAGGCCTCGACTTCAGGGATTAAGGATCAACCAGAGCCAGGAATGGATCCTTCAATGCTCACTACCTTTTTTGAGACATGCATGAAATTGTTGTGCGACAACAAGGCAATTAAAGGACTACAACAACTGATCACTAGGTGCACGGGGTCAGGAGAACTACGCGTAGTCCAGAAATTGGGGAAGTATGCATTGTGCACTAGAAGGGAAATGAGGTTGACTGCACAGATTGGTGAGTATGAAATGCATTAGGTAATCCTAGATCTGGGTTCACACGTGAATGTATTATCGAAGCAAACATGGGAATGCATGGGCAGGCCCATGTTACAATGGTCCCTTATTCAATTACAAATGGCGAACCAACAGAATATTTTTCCCATGGGGAGGTTTCAAGGGGTAACAGTTGATATTGAAGGCACGAGCATGCACGCGAATTTTGAAGTAATAGAGATTGTCGATGACAACAATCCCTATCTCGCGTTATTAGGAATAGACTGGGCCACCGATATGAACGGAGTCATCAACTTGAAGAAGCACAAAATGATATTCGAGAAAAATTCATTACGCGTAGTAGTCTCACTAGACCCAGCCGAAGGAGCGCGCTACACTGAACCAGTGCATGGCGATGAGAAGGATGATGATCTTGATTGTATTTACAAGATAACTACATGAGAATAAGATTGGGTGAATCCGACGGTAGATGGGAGGATCTTGTGGGAGCATGAAAGGTCCTATGCTTTAGATTCAGATGAAGAAGTAGAGCAATGGAAGAATCAATTGCACGAAGTGACAACGCTGAATTGCAACATGATGGTCAAATCACTGCGTTGCGTGACAACAGAGGTAAGAGAGCTGCTGACATACGATGGATTGACGGTGATGGATGAATTCCTAAGCAAATTTGAAAGTGCAGTACCGGAACAGTAGCAGTTTGATGCATTGAAGTGGGCACTAGGTGCAACACCCGCATGATGGTGGGGTACACATCAGGAAATTTTGAGGACTGGCGTGGATGTAGAAGGATGATGTGCCTACGATTTGGGAAACCACAACTACAGTTGGAAGAAAAATACAATGGACGAGATGACCCATCCGCGCACCTCACGAAATTGACCAAGGTCTACGGGGAAGAACCATAGCCTGAATAGGTACACTTATTCTATGATACCTTAGATGTCATACCCATGAATTGGTATACCGAGACAAAATTCTGACATGGTATGGGCGAATGGGATGTCTTGTGTGGGATTTTTAATAACATTCACATTTGAAGACCTGTGGTCGGATACTGTTGATGACGTGCTACAAGTAGTAAAAGCCGCCATATTCAAATACCACAGGATCCACTGGAAATGCTTCAACCAGTATGGGCAGCCCAGTTAAGCAATGCCCTAGAATGCTATAATGTACAGGTGGAGGAGGATGATGACAACCCTTGAAATATTCATGTTCGAGAAACCAAAGGTTGTTGCGAGGTTCGAGGACCATCAATTGAGGATCTTGACATCACCATGCAGCTACAAACAAAGCAGGTAAACATTGGCACAAAAGCGGAGCTGAAGTATGAGACACTTGGGGACTATTGGGACGATGCTACGGTAGATAAGGTTGTTAAGTTACTCTGTGAATACCAAGACATGTTCCTGACCACAATCACGGACTTAAAAGGGATCATTAGCGACCTAAGGATGAAGAAGATCACTCAGAAACTCAAGGCGAAGACAGTGAAGTAGTGACCTTACCTCCTGAACCCAAAGTGTAAAGAAAAGGTCCACGATGAATTACAAAAAATGCTTGCAGCCAGAATTATTGAACCAGTGGAAGAATCCAATTGGGTGAGTCCTATGGTAGTATAGAAGAAGAAATAGAAGGGTGAAATCAAAATATGCATAGACCTTAGGAAGTTGAACGATGCTTGTGTACACGATCCATTCCCAACACCATTCACAGATGAAGTACTAGATAATGTTGGAGGCCAGGAAGCATACTCATTCACAGATGGGTTCTCGGGATACCATCAGATCAAGATCGCACCAGAAGATAGGAGCAAGACGACCTTCGCAACAGAATGGGGCTGCTTTCAATACAGTATTATGCCCTTTGGACTAAAGAACGCACCAGCAATATTTTTGCGCACAGTGGTGGTGGTGTTCAAAGAATACATCCACAAGTTCTTGGAGGTCTATCTGGATGATTGGATTGTCTTTGGATTAGTTAAGCACCATGTAGCAAGCTTGTGTTTGATGCAGGATACTTTTCGCCGACTCTAGATTGTGTTGAACCTGAAGAAGTGAACATTCCTCATTCCCTTTGGAAATGTGTTGGGATATGTGGTCTGCAAACAAGGGCTAATGGTGAACCCTGCGAAGATTGCCATTATCCTAAATGTGGAAGCACCACATAATGTTAAGCAACTGTGTGCTACCTTAGGACACACTCGATACTATAGGAAGTTCATCAAAAGTTATGCCCAAATAGCAGTGCTAATGGAAAAGCTATTGAGAAAAGGTGTTACATATTGTTGGAATGATGATTGCATGAAAATTTTGGATGTCCTAAAGGGGAAACTGGCCTCCGCGCCAATCTTGGTCTTCCCGAAATGGGACGTGGAATTTCGTGTGCATGTTGATGCGTCGTGTATCGCGTTAGGAGCTGTACTCACACAAGAAGGCACGAAAGGTGTAGATCACCTGATCGCATTTGCGAGTCGAATATTGTCCAAAGCAAAAAAGAACTACTCTATTACTGAGCACGAAGGGCTGGCAATGGTGTACGTGCTCCCAAAATATCGGCATTATTTACTGGGAGGACATTTCAAGATGTATACCGACCATTCCACGTTGAAATACCTGGTGAAAAAACTTGTGCTGGGGGGACGCATATGCAGATGGCTTTTACTATTTCAAGAATATGATTTTGAGGTCATAGTCAAGCCAGGATGCTTGAATGTAGGAAAAGACCACTTGTCACAAATTGAGACGGCTGAGGAACCAACAAATTTGGAGGAGGGACTATCGGATGCACAACTCTTTGCAGTACACATTGTGCATGGACACTTCGAAGATATAATCCATTTTCTAACAATAGGGACTGCACCGAACAAGTACTCAATCCAACAGAAGAAGGAATTGGTGGTGTGCACAGTGAACTTTTCTTTCATCGTCGGGCACCACTACAAGATGGGCAACGATGAGATATTGCAAAGATATGTACCTGAATTTGAATGAGGTTAGATCCTCATGGAAGCACATGGGGCCGTTGCAGGAGGACACTATGCACGATGCGTGACCATATGAAAGATTCTTTGCGAAGGGCTATGGTGGTCGACCTTACACCAAGATTTGAAAGCACACTGTAAGGCCTGTGACATATGTCAAAAGACAGGAAAACCATCACGAAGGGACGAGATACCACTAAATCCCCAAATGAAACTGAAACCATTCAAGAAGTGGGCAATCGAATTTGTGGGCCCAATAAAACCTCAGGGAAAAACGGATGCGTGCTACATCATGATCGTGATGGAGTACCTGACACGATGGGCGGAAGCACAACCGGCCAAGGGTTGCATGGTCGCTACGATTGCAAAGTTTTTGTTCAAAAACGTGCTAACACAATTTAGATGTCTGAAAATCTTAATGAGCAATTGTGGGACACATTTCTTGAATGAAACCATTAGCGCGTTCACAGAAGAGTTCCAGGTCTATCACCAGAAAATTACACCATACTACCCACAGGCCAATGGGATAGTAGAAGCATTCAATAAAATACGAGAGACTGCACTGACCAAAGTATGTAACGTGCAATGGGATGATTAGGATCTACGCGTACCCGTTGTGTTATGGGCATACAGGACAACATGCAAGAAATTGACAGGACAAACACCATTTCGGTTGGTCTATGGTACAAAAACAGTCATGCCAATGGAATACAACATCCCTAGTCTACGAATAGTAGCACTCACAGGCATGACAGATCATGAAGCTTTGGAGGAAAGACTCGTGCAATTAGAAGAGCTCAAGGAAGAACAATTTCTAGCGGGATATCATCAGAAGGTACAAAAACATCGTGAAAGGGCCTGACACGATCATCATATCAAGTTGTGCACCTTTAAGGTAAACGACTTAGTAATACGGTATGGTAGCAAGTTTTAAAATTTTACGGGAAAATTCAGAATGCACTGGCTGGGACCATATGTGGTAGAAGAGGTCACCAACAGAGGAGTGTTCTAGCTAGTCAAACTCAATGGAGAACCTTTCCCACGCAAGGTCAACAACAACCACTTGAAACCCTACATGGGTGGGCCAACTCTTTGACTAATCAGCTGAAGCACAGTCTTCACGGCCCGAGGAGCTGGACAAGGGCATAGGACTATAAACACAAGCACCAGAAGCCGGCACCAAAGAAGAGACACGAGTCAAATGTGGAGGATTCAGAAGAACGAATGGAGCAGATCCAACAGATAGTAAAATAGTGCGCTGGGACCTTCGCGCAACACAAGCATAGTTGGAGGGGCTCTGTGCCAAGATCGCCGCACCAGCAGAGTGACTCAAGACGAGTCACGATGATTTTGTTGGGGGCCTGTTGGGCATGGTATCCCTCGCAACATGTTTTTGGGGCTCAAAGCCCAAGTTTTGGTCAATTGTATTGTAAGACTCTGCAAATTATGGGCGCGTAGCTTGAACTCTAGGATGAGTCATAGGGTTGTCTGCCCTAGAATATTGTAATCTAATGTAAATTTGTGTCAGCCTACCCATGGTCTCCAGACCTTGGGATTTTATAAATAGAGCAAGTGTCTAAGTCTAAAGGAACGTAGTGAATAATAGATAGAATAGCGAAGGGAATGGTTCGAGGTTAGAGTTGAATCTGAAATGTACTCGGTCATAGTAGTAGGAAGAGGCTCTTTAGCTGAGTGCACAGAGGCCTAATAAAGTCTGCAGCTAGGTACGCAGACTCCTGCAGTTGAGTGTGCAGCGTAGAGTCCAGTCTGTAATTGAGATTGGAAGTTAATAAAAGAGAATTTTACTATGTGCATCTGTTCTTGAATCTATATTCTGATGTTATGCATTACTTTTATTCGGTTTATTTACTGCTCGCAACTGATGAATACTTGTATGAATGATTATATATAAAAATAATATAAGTACTTAGATAACAAAGACTAATTAAGGAAGACTTGGGTAAATAACATGGGTCATGATGCGGCTCGAACTGCACAAAAACTGTATTGTAGGGTGCAGGGGGCCCGCTAATGTGCATAGCGTGGTAAGTACGAAGGTTGGACCATGTACCAATCACCTCATATCATACATCTCCAGGGTGTAGAAACTTGGTTCTATCACCCTTCCATACTACTTCAAGTGAGACCTCATTCCATGCTCCATGGACTATTGCCGAATAGTACAGGGATTTGCTCGGTTAAATCACTTTTGAACCTGATTCAGGCACCACTAGGCCAATAGGAAGGTTCAGTCTTTACTACTTCTTTCAGTTCCATGGTCAACTAATACCATCTTGGTCAAGTCGAATTACTATTAGAAGAGTCCCATAGTCATTATGGTCATAATTTATCTCATAAGTCCATTCTTGGTCACCACTAGGTCATAGGGTTAATTTCTTGGAAATCAGTCATATCACGCTTGAATCCATTTTATAGAGTAGCAAAAGTTACCTTTTCTATAAAAGTTTAAATCATGTTTTTTATTTCATTTCTAATGAAATACTTTCATAAAATCATGAAGTTGCATTATCAAAGTCAATTTATGAAAAGTGATGGTGGGTCCACTACCACATGTAAGTGAAAAATTGATTTCCACAAACTATAAAGAAGTCCCACTCACTCTACATTTTCTCATTTAGTTTTCCAAGACATTAATCCAACAAAACAAATCGAATTTGTCAAATAAAGGTGAATTTTTGCATGCCGAGTCCAGTTTCTCTTATGTGCTACGCAAATCCTCATGGTGTGCTATGCAAATCCTGGCATTGCTGCGTTTTTCATCCAGAGGCTGCAAAATTCTTTGTAGTGACATATTTCATTGCATTCAAGTTGTGTTGTAGTAAATCGAGGTTAGTGGCCTCTTATTTGCTCAATTAATATCTTAATTGTGTTGCTATGTTTCATTTCCCTCTCCTATGCTTTTGAAAACAATTTTCATGATTTCATGGTTTTTATGGTTATATTTTTATTTGATGCAGAGACACCTCTGCAATACCCCAGAATCACACTCTTGTTGATTCACATAAATAGGCATTTCATCTGCTGCTCAAATAAAACTCAATATCTGGCAACCTCAATTTGTACCAAAAATTTCTACATGCGGAAGCTTGAATTTCTCAAACCAAATTCATATACATGGTTATCAAATCATAGTCGAATACCATACTCAGTCCTTTTTCAATAATCCATTCTTATGACTCTTTGATAAATAACCGAACTTTGCATACAAGTTAACAATGGACCATAGCTTTTGAAATCTTCACTTTTACCCTCCAAATACTTTCTTTCTTATCCGGATATTAACAAGCATCTGTAGACACATTCCCATACCAATAATTAGGCCTTTCGACCCAACTTCTCTCTGCGCTTCTCCATGATGTCGGCATGCCCAACTTCTCTTCCTAAAATGCTCAATATTCGCAATAGGCAAACAATTCAGTGTCTTGGTAATAAATTCGATATCATCCCTCTCCATGTCCTCGACAACCACGATCGTCGCCTTCCTCAAATAATGCAACGAAAGATCGGTCACAACATCGCGCAATATACTCTTCTGAATCAACAGCACATTGCAACAATCCCAGATTTTATTGATTCGATGCCGAATCGGTTTGCCAATTGTTGTATTACGATATGCTACAAGAGTTTGGGCATGTAACCACAATTTGATACGGTATCACTACCCTCCTCAACTGCAAAACGCACCGATTTAAACTCTGACATACGCCAATTCCACAAAATGTCGATATAATATCAACCATTGTTCTACGCGCTCCAAGCTAGCGATCCGATCCAAATCCCTATACTCTGATGTGATTGCAATCGCACTTGCAAGCCATAACATTTTGAAAGCCAAAACTGTTAATAACAACCACAGTTCCGATCCGATGTAATCGGTAATCAGAAGTCACATTTATTTGAATATCAAAGCTGTCAAGAGTTGGAGTTCCGATCCGATTAATCGGAGTCGGAAATAGGCACATGCAAGTGTGCTTCCATCTTTTAGCTATCCTCTTATCCGATCCGATTGGATAATTAACCACGTTCACCTGTAAAATCACGAAACCGATATCCTTTGGAACCAATTAATATCACTTCGCGTTAGATTCATTGCTAAATTGATTGATATGGAAACCTTCCCTTTTTATTTCAATGCCATAAGTTCTGGGGATCCGATGCATTTCAAACTGAATGATATGTTAATTCGCCTCCACTACAAAAGGTCCACACTGTCTTTTTAATCTATTTTCTGGGGTAAAGACGGTTCCCAACTCACAAAATTTAATAACGCCGAATTGCAATAGAGACAAAATTCTTCAAAATACAAAAGAAACGCAGATAAAACTCAATTCAATCAATTATACAGACATACCATACTCACGTTTCCACAAATTTCGAATGCAGTTCTTCAAGTCGTATACACTCTGTACAATCTGCAATTACAGCCAATCTAATGGCAAATAACACTGCGCGTTCTATTTTCTATCAATTTTAGCATAATCGATGTATTCAAACCACAATTATATTCAAAGAATGAAACAGTCTCGGCTCTTGGACAATTACACAAAACTGATTACTGTTTTTTTTTCACATCTCAATACTAATCTGAGCATAGCGCTCCACACCAAACCAAACACTCACACCATCGGTCCTCTCGCTCTCCTCCAAGCGACACACAATCTCAAATCAATCTAAAAAGAATCTTCCCAGCTCATTACAATTTTCCTCTATTTATTATCCACTCGAATAATTCTCCTCAATTATCTAACAGAGTTTCCTATTTTTTTCAAGAAAGAACAAAATTCTTCTATTCCGTTGCTTTTCAAGCACACCTAGACTAACAGCTCTATCTCAAAATCCAAAATAAGCTAATCTCCTATTTATTACAATAACAAATTATTTGAGGAATCCAACCTCCTCAGTAAATTGATTTTTGACCAACAGTAAATAAATTTCACTGGATTTAACCACAACATGTGGAAAAATCTCCACATTGCTGGTTGGGTCTAGATACTCTTGCATCAGACTCCCAAAGTTTAAATTAACCATGATCTCCTGATCATGCATTTCTAGTTTGAGTCCTCCTGGATCCCATACTTGATTTGATAGCCTGTTCTTGATTACTACTGCTGTTGTTTGTCCTTCAAGTCTCTGTCCACTATGTGATAATGCATCACTATCTGCTGTTGTCCTTTCCACATATCTTGCTGCTGTTTTTCTCACTTTAATTTGCAATTCTTCATTCCTTGCTGGCTTCCTCATCAAAAGATTCGACTTATACAAATCTTCTATCTCATCTGGAAGTTCTCTCAAAAGTTCTGTATCATCTTTACTAACTGCGTTGTTCACAATATTTGTCTTTAATCCTCCTGCACTCTGGCTTTCTTCAAGGTTAATGACCTTCAATGACTCAATGTATCCTTTGAATTCAAAAATTCTTTTTCCATCCTCCTTAGTCTGCATATGACTATGAGTAGTCATTTCTTCAACAACCTTCAATAACTGTTTGTCTTCCTTCAAGTTAATGTGACCTGCAAACACACAACAACCTTTAGTTTTCAAAATACAATACCTTCCATTTCCTTTTGATACTTCAGGCACCAATCCTCCATCATAATTCTTTTGGATTTCAGCGGATCCTTCTTGCTGTGACCCCATTTCTCTGAGTCTTTCTTTCTTCAACAAATCAATATGAATTTGCCCAAGTTTCCTGAACTTATTCATCAGCTTGCCATTCCACCTCCATTGCAATAACTTCCACTTCACCCTTTTCTTCAGTCTCCATCTATATCTTCGATCTTCACTTATCTTTCTTTGTACTACCAGACCGATTTCTGGTTCTTCATTCTACTGCCAGCTTCTATACTTCTGCAATTTGATGCCTTTCTCAAATTCACTCTCATGTAACTAATCATTCCTTCCAAATTTCTGGTTACTTCCATATTCATCTTGTTGAGTCAATATTTTTGTCTCCTTCACGCCTCGTAGGATGTAACTTCCTTGCTGCTCCTGATCTTTCATCTCACCTTCAAATAATTGATGCTCAATTTCTCTGATTTCAGCATCATATTTATTAATGCTGTCTTCCACACCTTTTCCTCTGTCAGGTTCTATAAGCTTCGTTTCTCCTTTAGGTTCCTCGAGTAATATCTACAAGAATTCTATTTCCTTATGAAATCTCTCCAGTAGATCATCATAATTTCCATTCTCTGCTTCATCCTTTTCTTGGAAATCCTCCTGAGTTGACCTGTTTTCTACATCATCATATTGCAAGCATCTTTCATTAATTCCATTAAACAAATTCATTGGTTTACCTTTTTGTAGTCCCACTATGGAATTGTCTTTAGACTGCTGGTCTATATCAACCTCATCTGACCGTTTCATACCAAACAGGATTTCATCTATGAACTCCTTTTGTTTCAATAGATCAATGCCTTCTTCCTCTAAAAGGGATTCACCATCATACTTTACCTCAAGATCTACATTCCTGGTTGCGACAACTTCATCAGGCTGCCCATCACCCTCTGCATATCCTACCAACATACACAAACTATAAGAATCAAAATCACGAGGCTTCATTGCCTCATCCGCTTCCTTTGTCAACATATCCTCAAGTTGTTCTGAATTCTGCCAGTAGTCCAGAAGACCTTCAGCTAACCTCTCATTATCTTCTTCTCCCAACATTTCACCTTGTTCTGGTTTGCAAATGGAGACTTCCATTTCTACCTTTGCTTCTCTGAGTTTCTCTGATTCCTCTTGAGCACTCAATATCTGCTCAATCTTTCTCAATTCTTCTACTATCTCTGACTTCACTTGCTGATTTCTCTTTTCTCGTAGCCTTGGCCACTTTACTCGTTTCCTCATGGTCAAAACACTTTTCTGCAGCATATTCATCAATATTCCAATCTAGAAATCTATCTCAGCTTTCTCTCGGCCAAACTCTTATTGACTCATCTTCATGCCACTTGCTTTGGCATCTTCCTTTCTGCTATGGCTTCCTTGTGAACTTCCGCTATGACTATCTGTAGTCATTTTCTGCTCCTCTCTTTCCATGAGCTCCTTACACCTCTACAACAAGCCTCTGCAACAGTAAGTCCTTCTTACTGCAATCTTACCTCACTGAGCTCTCCTTACTCAGTCTTTTGGTAAGCACGATCCCCTATCTGGAATCTTCTCCTGAGCAACACCTTTGCTCTCTCTAGGATTCTCCAATCCTTCAGTCTCTCTTTCGAAGACACTTCAATTGTCCTTTCTATCCAATCTCTTGTTGGATTCTTCAAGTTCACTGCCACTTCTGCTTTTAAGAACGCATCTGATTCTTCTCTCACAACTTTTCTTGATTTATGTTGCTGCAGTCTTCACTCTTTCTGATGTTGTCACCTCTGCTTTGAATAGATTTCCTCATAGGTGTAATCTCGTACTAAAATTCATTCAGAAAACAAACTTATTCAGTTTCAATAGAGCCAAGCTCTGATACCAAAAAATTGACGCAGAGATACCTCTGCGATACCCCAGAATCACACTCTTGTTGATTCACATAAATAGGCATTTCATCTGCTGCTCAAATAAAACTCAATATCTGGCAACCTCAATTTGTACCAAAAAATTCTACATGCGGAAGCTTGAATTTCTCAAACCAAATTCATATACATGGTTATCAAATCATAGTCGAATACCATACTCAGTCCTTTTTCAATAATCCATTCTTATGACTCTTCGATAAATAACCGAACTTTGCATACAAGTTAACAATGGACCATAGCTTTTGAAATCTTCACTTTTACCCTCCAAATACTTTCTTTCTTATCCGGATATTAACAAGCATCTATAGACACATTCCCATACCAATAATTAGGCCTTTCGACCAAACTTCTCTTTGCGCTTCTCCATGATGTCGGCATGCCCAGTTTCTCTTCCTAAAATGCTCAATATTCGCAATAGGCAAACAATTCAGTGTCTTGGTAATAAATTCGATATCATCCCTCTCCATGTCCTCGACAACCACGATCGTCGCCTTCCTCAAATAATTCAACGAAAGATCAGTCACAGCATCGCGCAATATACTCTTCTGAATCAACAACACATTGCAACAATCCCATATTTTATTGATTCGATGCCGAATCGGTTTGCCAATTGCTGTATTACGATATGCTACAAGAGTTTGGGCATGTAACCACAATTTGATACGGTATCACTAACCTCCTCAACTACAAAATGCACCGATTTAAACTCTGACATACGCCAATTCCACAAATGCCGATATAATATCAACCACTGTTCTACACGCTCCAAGCTAGCAATCCGATCCAAATCCCTATACTCTGATGTGATTGCAATCGCACTCACAAGCCATAACATTTTGAAAGCCAAAACTGTTAATAACAACCACAGTTCCGATCCGATGTAATCGGTAATCGAAAGTCACATTTATTTGAATATCAAAGCTGTCAAGAGTTGGAGTTCTAATCCGATTAATCGGAGTCGGAAATCGGCACATGCAAGTGTGCTTCCATCTTTTAACTATCCTCTTATCCGATCCGATTGGATAATTAACCACGTTCACCTATAAAATCATGAAACCGATATCCTTTGGAACCAATTAATATCACTTCACGTTAGATTCATTGCTAAATTGATTGATATGGAAACCTTCCCTTTTTATTTCAATGCCATAAGTTCTGGGGATCCGATGCATTTCAAACTGAATGATATGTTAATTCGCCTCCACTACAAAAGGTCCACACTGTCTTTTTAATCTATTTTCTGGGGTAAAGACGGTTCCCAACTCATAAAATTTGATAATGCCGAATTGCAATAGAGACAGAATTCTTCAAAATACAAAAGAAACACAGATCAAACTCAATTCAATCAATTATACAGACATACCATACTCGCGTTTCCACAAATTTCGAATGTAGTTCTTCAAGTCGTATACACTCTATATAATCTGCAATTACAACCAATCTAATGGCAAATAACACTGCATGTTCTATTTTCTATCAACTTTAGCATAATCGATGTATTCAAACCACAATTATATTCAAAGAATGAAACAGTCTCGGCTCTTGGACAATTACACAAAACTGATCACTGTTTTTTTTTCACATCTCAATACTAATCTGAGTGTAGCGCTCCACACCAAACCAAACACTCACAACATCGCTCCTCTCGCTCTCCTCCAAGCGACACACAAACTCTAATCAATCTAAAAAGAATCCTCCCAGCTCATTACAATTTTCCTCTATTTATTATCCACTCGAATAATTCTCCTAAATTATCTAATAGAGTTTCCTATTTTTTTCAAGAAAGAACATAATTCTTCTATTCCGTTGCTTTTCAAGCACACCTAGACTAACAGCTCTATCTCAAAATCCAAAATAAGCTAATCTCCTATTTATTACAATAACAAATTATTTGAGGAATCCAACCTCCTTAGTAAATTGATTTTTGACCAACAGTAAATAAATTTCACTGGATTTAACCACAACATGTGGACAAATCTCCACAATGCTGGCTGGGTCTACATGCTCCTGCATCATTATTAAAAATTGTATCCTGTTTCTTATGCACCTTCTCCTATCCTAATCACACATTCCCAAATACCCTCTATCAAACTCATCCTTAAATTACATAATTTTTACACGTACCCTAGCCAGAGTACACTTTCCTAACCTTAGACTGTGTTTACCTTCTTTAAAACCCTTCCCCTCACTCAAATTTCGAAATTATACCCTTTTTATCTCCCTAACATCCCTCACTATCCTCCCAAATTTTTGCAAGAATTTACTAGTTCCCTAACCCTTTCATTTCCCTTAATTTTCTTAAGCTACCAAAATCCCCAGTTTGCCTACAAGTAAAACCCTAGTTATTCTCGCATAAAGCTAGGTGTTATCATGGAGTCTGAAACCTCTGAACAAACAAGGCATAAAGGAGGGTAGTTCATCATATATGAGCCTACCTCAACTCAAGAAATCATATCATCTCCTTTCATCATAAACTCATTTGAAGATGCAAGTTATCTTGCTTTTTGCTAGAGAATTGAGCAACTTAACTTTCATGACCATCTGACCATTAATTTTTCCACCGTGTTGAAGATGGATAAAGTGACTATAGCAGGAGTTGAGTTTACTCTTTCAAAGGAATTCATCTCTATAGCCAAAGGGATTCCAAACACTAGAGAAACTTGGTTTAAGAAAAGAGACATTGACCTTCAGAATTACAAGATCTATCTAAAAACACCATATAAGACAACTCCAAGACATGTTTTTCCATTCAAACTTTTGGTGGAAAAATATGCCCCTCTCATGAAATTGATCATGAAATATTTTACATGTGAGGGAAATTATTCAAGGTTGTATCAATACCACATGAGACTTTTGATGCATTTCATCGGTGTGAAGCAACTCAATTTGCCTTACTATCTTTATAGAAGCCTAACGAAAATGACAAAGAAGGTACAAAAGATGGGAGAAAATCTTAATACTAGCCTATTTCATCATGGATTGGTGAAAATTCTAGTTTGTCATCAATTAGCACAGGTAAATTTGTCTTGGGATGGCTTTTCAAATTCAGCTTTTCCTCCATCTTCTCCACTGATATATAGTGATGATCAACTCCTCCACTCACCAGTACAGCAAGAGGTTGCTTAGTCAAGCAGACCTAACAAGAGGAATTATAGGGCAGAAGTGACTAAGACTTATTTGAGAGGCGAAAGTCTTGTGTTTTCTCCAAATATTGTTGAAAGGATCAAGCCTACAGCAGGTGAAGAAAGAACATCCCCACGGGATGAGGAATTCACTCATCAAGGTACAAATGTGATAGATGTGGAAAAAGGTCATGAGAAAAAAGTTGCAGAACAAATCATAATTGTTAATGAAGATGAGATTAAAAAGTTGGAATATAAGTTGACAGAGGAAAATGCTTTAATAGCATGCTTACAACAAGATAACATGCAATTGAAAATAAACCAAGTGATCCAAAACAAACACATATCAAATTTGAAGAAAGAGGATGTAAAAGTTAAAGCAGGGGTTTAGTTGGAAGATACAGAAGATAAATAAGAGCAAAGCACACCAAGGAGACCAAGAACAAGAGGCCTCAAGAGAGACCTTGAGCTACAAAAAGAATTTCCCCACCCAAAGGTCAGATCACTATTAATTACTTAATTACTGAAGAGATCAATGCATACATAGTATATTGGGTTGAAAAGGTCAATGGACACCTGGAGAAGCTCCTCAAGAAGGCAAGTAGGGACAATAACTTGCAAAGACATATGGCCATGCATTACTACACAAGAAACATGGTATCCCAAGTCAGAATCAAGCAATTGAAGAAAAAGCTAAAGGAAACCCTAACAAGCCAAAAGGACAAAGAAAAGATTTATATACTTGCTGAGGTCTCTCTCATGGCATGACATATCATATGATGAATTCACTTGACAATTTTTAAGAAATTTTGAGATTTTTTTTCCATTTTGAAAATTTTGGTGGTTTTTAGCTCGTTTTAAAACTCAGAGATAGCTGTATGCGCAGTGCCTAGGCACTACGCTTTTTCATTAGGGATATTTTTACCAAAAACTCATTACTATTAGATAGATAATGGCTTAAGCATCTCAGCTATTCACTTTTGCAAACTTTTCAGTAGACAAATTTAGAGAAAATGTCAAAAAAAGGGGTCAAAAAGTCACTTTCTACCACTGTTTTGAGGCATGCACTACGCATATCGGAGTAATCCTGCCAAAATAATTTTTTCTCCCTGGTGAAGTGTCCAAATCACCTTCTTGAAGAGTCAAATGACAACTACATATCCATATCTTTCCAATGAGCTATCAAGCTCTAAATTTGGAGCATGGGAAGGCCTCCAAAATCATCCTGCAAGCCTGGCACTATGGATATGTCTAAAGGTGCTCCTCATATCCCTGATGGCACTGCGCATATCTCTGTGACAACTTTTCCTCTGTATTTCTTCAGCAGATTTTGAGTTAATGATGTAATTTTACTATTTCGATGGCTTTATGATGTAATTATGGGCAAATTGGTTGAGTAAGTTGTTTTTATGTTAACATAGCCCTCATTAATGAAGAAAAACTCAAATCAAAGTCTAAAAGAAGAGTTTGTATTCAACCTTCTCACTCTCACTTGTTGGTTGAGATAGTCTTGGAAACTATTCCACCACTCATGGATTCGACCGCTGAAGGTGGGGAAACTATTTATTTTGATCTATATGTATCATTTTCTTAGTTAGAGAGAAGGGTTGGACATTTGAGGATAGAACTCTTGTAGCTTGTGCTTGAGAATTTTCAGGAAATCAAAGGAAACATTGTTGCCATTATCTAGGAATTCATGTGCATTGAGTTTGTGATGTTCTATTTTCTCTGTTATAAGTTTTATATGAAAGATATCCGTCTTTCCATTCATCATTTCTTCAATGGTTTTCCTTAAAGTTTATAAGCATAATTATTTTCGTAAAGCTTTGTTTTTATGGGAATATAATTATGTGTTATTTTGTTTCTTTCTTAATGAATTCATGATATATATTCTCATTAATACCTCTTGTTTCTTCTCAACTCTACACTAAACTGACAAACCTTAAGCCATCACAAAACTATTGCTACATTACTCCTTTATATCATTGTTTCTATAACCCTCTGATGCTTTTAGCCTAACTACCTAGTTTTCATCCCTTATCCAGCATCAAAATCCTAAAAAATCAAAACGTAACTAATCCTATCATATCTAGCCTAAAATGCTTTTACATTTCAGTAAATCCTTTTGTTGTGATCTCATAGAGAAATCCCTCTCTCGTTTTGTAGGGCTAGCTACCAAACTAAAAGATTGGTATGTGGTTACCTCTATCAATTACTCTTAGCCTGACACGTTGTGGAGGATAACATTTCGATGCCCATTTACAGGGAAATGACTGATATATTATTCCTCGGATTCGTTTTATAAGTGCATTTAAGACTGGTTCTATGGGTGGCAATTTCTAGTATCTAGAAAAGGCTGATTTAAGAAATCACATCAAGTTCAAGGTGTAAAAAACAAATATGTCTCCTAAAAGACATACAAGGTCAAATCCTGACCCAAATCCACCTCCTATTGTTGATTATCCAGAGAAACTACTTAGGAAACTCAAATCACCTAAATCCTGAAAGTGTAGCTCAAAAATTAGAAAGAACTACTTTGCTTGAAAATTTATTCACTGTTGAAAATCTTTCTTTCGATATTCAGTTTGAGATATCTCTTTTTAGATCAAAATCTGAGAATTTCCTTTCTAAAGTGGTACTTGATCCTATTCAAATTGATTCTCACCTCCTTTCTTCTAAATCCCTCTTTTCTAAAGATGATCATGAGCTTTGGTTAAACTTTGATAAACTAAAAAGTCTAGCTGACCAACTCCAAATCACCACTGAAAAGTATTACATTCAATATTAGCTTGAAAACCTAACTACTGCTTCATCCTCTATTGCACCTCTAAACACATCAGCTACTTCAACTGATATTGTTAATTTAACATCACCTCCATTAGTGTCATCATCTTTATCAACACAACCCATTATTATATCTACACAACACATTGTAGTACCTATACTACATCTTCCAATAGTCATGGCACAGTTTTCCCCTCTAATATTACCTGCTCAACTTGCTGCTCTACCTCAAAATTACGGCCAAATACTCCCTCTGTTTGATGGAAGTTCAGAAATCACAACCCAACAACATGTTGATAAATTGGTGGATTTTATCGATCTTGAAGAGGTTGATGAAGAGGATGATAAGATAAGAATAATAGCCCAGAGATTTTATGGAGATGTTAAGAAATGGTTTGTAGTTTGGCAGCAAATTCTTTCAATATCTCTCAACAGTTGATAGAGTTATTCTTAGCACGGTGGCAAGAAAAAAAAATCCATTACAGATTTTGGCTGAGTATAATTCCATGAAAAGAAACCTAAACAAGATAGTGTAGGAATTCACAAAAAGGTTCAATATGGTGTATAATTCCATTCCTGATGATATGAACCCTCCCCCTAGTTTAGCACTTCTCCATTATCCTATTGCCTTTGACCTATACATGACATATTAGCTTAGGGAGAGAGAACCTGCAACTTTAGAAGAAATGTAGCAAAATGCAGTAAGTGTGGAAGCCAAGATACTTATCAAGAAATCTAAAACAAAATCTGATAAATCTGAGAAGAGAGTTACCATTAAGGAAGAGTCCTCTTCATCTTCTGATGTAAAACTTAACACTCTTATAAAAAATATGGAAAGAATGATGGACATAATGACTATAATAGATCGACAAGCAAAGCCTTCAATAAGGAATCTAAATTATCATGGATAGCGTTCTGAAATAAGCAGAAAGAATAGAAAAATTTGGATCCTCAGGGACAAATTAGAACTCCATTTTAGCAAAATTACATTGAAGGGCAAGAAGAAGATGAAGAAGAAACTGTTGAACCAAATCTTTTCTTCGAGGAATATGAACTATCTACTTTTCTGACTGAGGAAGATCCGTTTTCTTAGGAATATTTTATACCAGGTGATCAACAACTTGTCCTTACAAATGATGATTTATGGGCAGTGAAAACTGAAGAATATCAAAGGGGATATCAGAATGCTCTAAGCCATTTGTAGAAGTAGTACAATTTAAGAAGCACGAATGTGCCAGTCACATTGAATCATAAAAGGCAGAATGCACAGAAAAATGCGCAAGACAAGGAAGCAGCCCGTGTAGGTCAAAATAAAGAAAAGGAGATTGTCATATTAAGTTAGGATAAAATCAATGAATCAGCTACCAACAATGTGAGCAAGGATAAGGAGGTTCAAATCGAAAGTCATAAGAAGGAGTCTGAAGCTAAGGGATAGTTTGAAAAGAAGGACGTCACTGCAAAAGAGGTAGACAAGCAATCCAATCTATTGTTTAGAGAATGAAATTTCCAAATTTAAAGTTTTGGTTCCTCTATATGAACTAGTTAAGAATGATAAGTACAAGTTTTAGATTGCTAAAATGTTGAAAGTATACCAGATGTCAGATACAGTTAATGTTGTTGATGATGAACCTACAATTCTATTTGTTCCAGCACTAGAGGGAAGCCATGAATATAGTGAAGTTCCACTTTTCCATATTAGTCTAAAACTCCATGATTTTATCCTCCATAACCCCATGCTAGATTCAGGTGCCTCATATAACCTTATGCCAAAAGTTATTATGAAAAAACTAGGTTTAAATATCACCCCACCTTATCATGACCTCTATTCATTTGATTTGGGAAGAGTGAAATGCCTTGGCCTTACTAAGGACTTAATAGTGTCCCTGGACCAAATTCTAGTAAAGAATGTGTTGATGGACGTAGTGGTCATTGATGTTCCTTCACAGTTTGGCATGTTTCTCTCAAGGTCTTGGGGGCAAAGCTGAAAGGAACCTTGCAACTTGATTTTTCATATGCTACTATTCCAGTATTTGGGCAGCTTAGAAAACTGTACCAGAAGAAAAAGATGAAATTCATGACTAGTAGCAAAGAAAAACCAAATAAAGACCCCATCTACGTTGTACATACCGACCTAGAGTCTTTCATTTTGTATAGTGATATGAATGCAATAGATGATGATAATCAACTTGTAGAAATTTCAGAATTTTCGAATGTTATAAGTAGTGTATAGGAAGATTTGATTGTTGAAGAAAAGGAAAAGAATGTAGAGTGTTTGCAGCTGGAAAATTCACCTGAAAATATTGTTGAGTCAGTGCAGCAAACATAGATTATTGAGACAATGAGGCATCCTTCAAAAAATCAAACAGTTCAACCTTCCAAAGTTTTGTTTCAGGATGAAGAAAATGGTGTTTGGGCCATGGAGTTTGGTGGTGTATTGGGGAAAGAAGGAGTTGGGATCGGCATGTGGATTCATGGTCCCTTGCATCATTCATGTAAAATTCCTCACAATATAATATTGAGTTCTTATAAGTTGGCCTTTTATTTCTAAAATAATGAGGTGGAGTACAAAGCATTGATTGCTAGCCTTAAAATTCTAAAACAACTAGGAGCAAAGAATTTTTTTTTTTATGGTGACTCTGAGTTGGTAATTAAACAAGTAAAAGGGAGTACCAAGCCAAGCATCCAAGAATGTGAGATTATTGAAATTCTTCCCTTGACATTCTTAAAACCTTTTCAGAATATACTTTGTCCTTGATTCCTAGAACCTAGAATATTATGGTTGATTCCCTTGCTACTGCAGTTAGTATGGTTAAGATTCCCATCCAATCCAATAATAAGTATTCAATTCATGTTAAACACTACCAAGTTCTGCTTGACAATTTGAGATATTGATAGGTGTTTTGGGATGACAAACAGATTAACAATTTTCTACAAATGGAAGAAGAATTCCTGAATTCCAATATTGATGATGCATCTGATGAGAATGATCGAGAAATTGAAGAAACTTGGGTTGAAATATTGCAGTTGAAAGAAAATAACATTCCATGAGGTATTGTACTTTTGGAAGAGCTATTTGATCGTGATGATGTTTTTAAAAATCCCACCATGGTTCCCACAGAAAAAGGTGTTGAAGATGTAAACATTGGTATAGTAGACAAGCCTAAGATCGTCAAATTGTCAAAATCTCTATCTCCTGAGATGAAAATTAAGTACATTTCTTTGATGGCAAAGATTTCTGATGTATTTTCTTGGGACTATTCATATTTAAACTTGTATGATAAGAACATCATTAAGCAAACTATTCTAGTTAAGCCTGAACAAAAGCCATTCCGCCAGAAGCTGTGGAGGATTAATCCTAAATTGTTGCCATCCATTGAGAAAGAGGTAAATAGACACTACAAATCTAGTATTATAGTTCTTGCTCATCTTTTTGAGTGGATGTCAAATCTTGTTCTGGTGAGAAAGAATACCAAGGAGATTCATCTTTGTATTGGTTTCAGAAATTTAAACAATGTATCCTTTAAGGACAACTATCCTCTGCTGAAGATGGATCATATTCTCTAGAGAGTAGTTGGGTCTTCCAGGATGTCATTGCTTGATGGATATTTGGGTTACATTCAAATTTTGGTGCATAAGGATGATCAATTGAAAACAACCTTCTCAACACCATGTGGTACATTCATGTATGCCAATATTCCATTTCGATTAAAGAATGCAGGGATGACATTTCAATGGGCTATGGACATAGCTTTCACCAATGAAAAGGATGTATTTCTAGTTATTAATTTAGACGATCTCACAATTTTCTCTAAATTTGATGAAAACCACTTACATCATCTAAGAATTGTCTTTCAGAGATGCAGAAAATTCAGTATTTCACTAAATCAAAAAAAGAGACTATTTTCCATGGAAGAAGGCAAGATGCTGGGGCATATTATTTCCAAGGATGGCACATTAACCCTGCAAGAGTTGATGCAATTCAACAATTATATTTCCCGAGGAACAAAAAATAAATTCATTCATTTAATGGGAAAATTAACTTTTTTAGGAGATTCATCCCGAACCTCACTGAACATTTGAGAGAAATGATAGAGATTGAAAAAGGAAAGTGAGGTAAGATGGTCTGTAGATGCCGAAACGTCTTTCAATGCAGTCAAATTTGCATTATCTACTACCCCTACTTTCATTAGCCTTGATTATACTTAATATTTTATCATATTTTCATTTGCCTCTAAGCATAACTTAGCAGTTGTCCTAATGCAAAAGAAGGATCAGAAAAATGAACAACCTATAGCATTTTTCAGTGGGACAATAAGTGATGCAGTGCTAAAATACAACATTATTGAGAAGTAGGCTTTGGCTTTAGTGGAAGTGCTTAAATATTTCTAAGTATGCATTCTGTATTCTCACACTACAGCTTATGTACCAACAACAGCAGTAAAAGAAGTTCTTGTGCGAACAGATCCGAAGGGTAGGCGAGGAAAATGGATCAAAACAATGTTAGAATATGATTTGGAGATAAAGTTGAAAATTATCATCAAGGGAAAAGGTTTGGCCAAGCTCATGGCCGAATGTAATTTTAATGCATTAGATATCAATCTAATTGCTTCCCTTTCTGAAGAAGAAGCAGACGCAGAAGTAGAAGATTCACAGGTACAAGTGTCCAACATGTTCACTTCATCTCCATGGTACTCCGACATAGTTTATGTATTGCAGCATTTAAAACCTCCACTAGAAGTTCCCAAAGGTAAAATTAGGTCCTTAAAGTTGAAAGCTTCAAAATATTGTATTCTTGATTGTGTTTTGTTTTAGAAAGATCCAGGTGGTGTGTTGCTGAAATGTCTAGTCGAAAATGAAGCAAAGGATGTAATGAATGATTCCCATAAAGGAGATTGTGGTGGCCACCTTTTTTTGGAAAACTAAAACAAATGAAATTTTGAGAGCTGGTATTTATTGGCCTTGTTGGCTTAGTGGGACCTGACCAAAGTTTAGAAGTGATTTAGCCAAGAAAATCCCGGTACTACAGGCCCTTTTGGCAACAGTCCATGGAGCGCGCACTGAGGTCTCACCTGAAGTAGTATGGGAGGGTTCTGCAACCAGTTTTCCACACCCTGGGGATACCTGATATGTAGTGATAGGGACGCGATCCAACCTTAGCACTTACTAAGCTACGCGCACCTGCAGGTGCATTACGTCCTCTGTTACTGCCTTCTCGCAACTCTAACCACAACACAACCCGTGTTGCTTATCCAAGTCTTCCTTAATTAGGTTTTGTTCGCTAATTACTTAGAATATTTTCATACATAAACATTCAGACAAGTATTTATCAAGTGCCCACATATAAATAAATAGATAACACTTAATGCATAATATCAAAAATATAGATCCACAACCAGATGCACGATATTCCTAATCCAACTTATCTTTATTAATGATCTTTTCAAGTTCAGTTCAAGTACAGACCCAACTCCACCTTGCGCACTTAGTTGCAGGGGTTCGTGCACTTAGCTGCAGACTCTACTAGGCCTCTGCGCACTTAGCTGCAGAGCCTCTTCCTACTACTATGACCCAATACTCTTCAAATCCACTTCTATTCTCTAACCATGCCTTCACATCTATCTACTTACTTATTCCCCAAAAAATTGCTTTACACTTAGATCCTCGCTCTATTTATACAATCCCATGGTTCGGAACCATGGGTAGGCCGACACAACTTTACATTAAATTACATTATTTTAGGGTGAACAACCCTATGACTCATCCTAGACTTTCACACTCCATGCCCGTACTTCGTGGAGTCTTTACATGACATTGACCAAAACTCGGGCTTTAATCTCCAAAAACATGTTGTGGGGGGATCCGCTGCCCAATAGGCCCCCAACAAAATCATTGTGACTCATCCCGAGTCACTCTGCTGGTGCAACAATATTTGCACGAAGTCCATCCAGCAGCTCTCACGCAGCTTGGGTGTCTACATCACACTGTTTCGCTTTCTGTTGAATCTGCTCCATTCTACTCCTGAATCATCTGCGTTTGACTTGATTCCCTTCTTTGGTACCGGTTGCTAGTGTGTGTGTTTATAGTCCCATCCCCCTATCTGGCTTCTCGGGTCGTGAAGATTGTGCTTTGGTCGGTTAGTCAGATCGTTGTCCCACTCATGTAGGGCTTCAGGCAACTGTCATTTACTTTTCCTGAGAAGGGTTCCCCATTAAGTTTGACCAGCTGGACCGCACCTCTGTCGGTGACCTCTTTTACCACATATGGTCCCAACCAGTGCATTCTAAACTTTCCCAGGCATTTTTCGAATTTACTGTCGTACAATAGTACTAATTCGTTGAACTTGAAGGTACACAACTTGATATGATGATCGTGCCAAGCCTTTTCACCCTATTTTTGTACTTGCTGATGAAATCCTGCCAGAAATCTTTCTTCCTCAAGTTCTTCTAATTGTGCGAGCCTCTCTTCCAAGGCTTCATGGTCCAACATGCCTGTAAGTGCTGCTATTCGCAAAATGGGTACGATGTATTCCATTGGCATGACAACTTCCACGCCATAGACTAACCTGAAAGGTGTCTGACCCGCCAATTTTTGCACGTGGTTCTGTATGCCCATAATACATCAGGTAGGTGTTGGTCCCAGTCATTTCGGTGTGCGTTACATACTTTGGTCATTGCAGTCTCCAGTATTTTGTTGAATGCCTCTACTATCCCATTAGTTTGCGGGTGGTATGGTGTACTTTGTTGATGATACACTTGGAACTCCTTAGTGAGTGTGCTAATGGTTTCTTTCAGGAAGTGTGTTCCACAGTCACTTGTTAAGACTTTTGGGCACCCAAATCGTGTCAACACATTGTCAATTAAAAACTTCACAGTTGTAGCAGTTGTGTAGTCCTTAACTGGTTGTGCCTCCACCCACAGTGTTAAGTACTCCATCATGGTGATTATGTAGTGTGCACCCGTCTTTCCTTACGGCTTGATTGGTCCCACAAAGTTGATTGCCCATTTTTTGAATGACTGCAATGTCATTTTTGGATTGAGTGGCATCTCATCCCTTTATGATGGTTTCCCAATTCTTTGATAGATATCGCAGGCCCGACAATGGGCTTTCAAATCTTGGTGCAAGGTTGGCCACCACAACCCAGTGCAAAGAATCTTTTCTGCAGTCACACATCCTTCATAGTGACCTCCTAAAACACCTCCATGTGCTTCGACGAGGATCTGTCCTCATTCAAATTCAGGTACATATCTTCCCAATATCTCATTGTTTCCCATTTTGTAGAGGTTCTCCAGAATGACAGAAAAGTCTGTCACGCGCACCACCAATTCCTTCTTCTATTGGACGAAGTATTCTTTCGGCACAGTTCCTGTGGTTAATAAATGGATTATATCTTTGAAATGGCCATCTGTGATGCGCACTGTGAAGAGATGTGCATCCGGTAGTCCCTCCTCCAAATTTGTTGGCTTAGTGGGGCCTAACCCAGGTTTAGAAGTGATTTTGCCAAGAAAATCCTAGTACTATTGGCCCTTTCGGCAATATTCCACGGAGCACGGACTGAGGTCTCACCTGAAGTAGTATGGAAGGGTGCTGGAACCAAGTTTCCGCACCTTGGGGATGTTTGATATGTGAGTTTTCCAATGCTTCATCTGTGAATGGTGTCGGGAATGGATCGTGAACACAGGGATCGTTAAGCTTCCTGAGGTCCACGCATATTCTTATTTCGCCTTTTTGTTTTTTCTCTTGTACTACCATAGGACTCACCCAATCAGATTCTTCTATTGGTTCAATAATTCTGGCTATGAGCAATTTGTTTAACTCATCGCAGACCTTTTCTTTATACTTTGGGTTCAATCAGTAAGGCTGCTTAACTGGCTTTGCGTCTGATTTCAGAGTGATATTCATCATCCCTAAGTCACCAATTTCAAGTCCGTGATTTTGGTCGGGAACAAGTCTTGTTATTTGCAAAGTAACTCAGTAACCTTATCTACTGTAACATCGTCCCAATAATCACCAATTGTCACATGCATCGGCTCTAGTTCTGAGCCAATTTTTACCTGCTTTTTTTTTAGTGGCGCGGTGATGTCGAGATCCTCAGTTGGTGGTCCCCGAACCTCACGACAACCTTTAGTTTCTGGAATATTAATACTGCGGAGGTCATCATCATCCTCTTCTACCTACATGTTATAACATTCTAGGGTGCTACTTAATTGAGTCACCCATACTGGTTGAAGCATTTCCAGTGGCTCTTGAGGTATTTTGAACATGGCCGCTTTTACTGCTTACAGCGCATCATCAACAGTATCTGACCATCGGTCTTAAAAGGTGAATTTTAGCAAAAATCCCTCGCACAAGATATCCCATTCACCTGTACCATGTTGGAGTTCTGTCTCAGTATACCAGTTCATGGGTATGACATGCAAGGTATGGTAGAATAAGTGTACCATTCAGGTTGTGGCTCTTCCCTGTAGACCTTGGTCCATTTCACGAGGTGTGTGCGTGGATCATCTCATCCATCATACTTGTCTTCCAACTGGAGTTTCAGTTATCCAAACTGTAGCCTCATCATCCTTCTGCATCCACACCAATCCTCAAAATTTCCTTGATGTGTACCCCACCATCATGCAGGTGTTGCGCGTAGTGCCCATTTCAACACATCGAACCGCTGTTGTTCTAGTATTGCACTTTCAAATTTTCTCAAGAACTCATCCATCGCTATCAATCCATCATATGTTGGCAGCTCTTCAAGTTTGTTTTCACGCAATGCAGTGAGCTAATCATCATGTTGCAATTCAACGTTTTCACTTTGTTCAACCGATTCTACTAGCGCTCTACTTCTTCGTCTAAATCTGAAGTACAAGAGCTTTCGTGCTCTGACAAGATTCTCCCATCTGCAGTTGGATTCACCCAATCCTAGTCCTGCACAATTATCTTGTAAATGCAATCCATCTCATCGTCGATTTCATCATCACGCACTGGTTCAGTGTAGTGCTCTCCTTTGGCTAGGTCCAGTGGGACTACTACGCGTAGCGACTTCGTCTCGAATATTATCTTCCACCTCTTCAGGTTGATGACTCCATTCATATCAATGGCCTAGTCTATTCCTAACAACATGGGATAGGTATTTCTATCATTGACAATCTCTATCACTTCAAAATCCGTTTGTGTGCTCGTGCCTTCAATATCGACTGTTACCCCTTGTAATCTCCCCATGGGAAAAATCTTGTGTTGGTTCGCCATTTGTAATTGAATAGGGGACCATTGTAATGCGGGCCTACCCATGAGTTCCCATGTTTGCTGCGGTAACACATATGTGTCCGAACCCATATTTAGGATTACCTGATCCATTTCATACTCACCAATTTGCATAGTCAATCTCATTTCCCTCTCGGTGCGCCATGCATGCTTCCCTAATTTCCGGACTACGCACGATTCTCCTGACCCCGCGCACCTAGTGATTTGCTCCTGTAGCCCCTTAACTACTTTGTTTTCATGCAACAGTTTTATGCACATCTCCAGAAAGGTAGTAAGCATTGAAGGATCCATTCTTGGCTCTAGTTGGTCCTTACTACCTGAAGTGGAGGCCTCCATGAAGCTCTTCTTAGCTTCCATGAATGCCTCCTTTGCGCGTTCTAAGTCAACTCAGGTTCCTTTGCAGGAGCCTTATGAACCCATGTATCTTCCTCTGGCTGCTTCCCCTTATCCCCTCCTATAGTCACACCACTTCTGAGCATCATGTTTACATTTAGGTCTTCTTCACGTGGTTCAGACCTCATCATTTGTATATTCTGAGTTGGAGGAGGCTGGAATACCCCTTTTTTGCGCATCTATGTGATCAACGTAGGACAATTTATTGTTTCATGATCAAATTAGGCACAGTACAAACAGGATATCCTTGTCAAGTTGGTGCAATCATGGGCATAATGCCCTGGTCCTCTGCAATTGTAACAAATTAACTATCTGTGGCCCCTTCCTAGTCCCATTCCTCCTCGTCCTCATCCTCGCCCCTGAAATCCAACACGTGCCATCCCCCCAGCTGGGTCGAGGGCTCATGTTTCTGTCTACATCCTATAGGCTAGGATCCGATCAATCATTATCTTGTAGCTGCAACAAGTGCACTCTTCATGGCCTACCGACCTGCAGAAATTACAAAAAAACTATTGGGGAGTCTGTGTATACTTCTGCAACAAATGAAGATTATCCTTCGTGTGTTTTCCTCCTATCTGAGAAATCGCGCACCAATAACACGGGTGTCGAACTTGGCCCTACCTATGCCTCTGGTCTCAATGGTATTGGCCCACCTCCTGCTAAGTAGTTTGCGAATAATGGATAGTGATCCTTGTCATGGCCCTGGCCTTTTCATTTTATGCACCATACCTCCTCACATGCCTCTAGTCGTGGTGCCCTACCCTACTTCAAACATTGCATTTCCAGTCATAGATTCTATAGTTGCACGTAGATTTGTTGAACTCCCAACCCAGGGTCTTGTATCGTGGTCTCATGAAACCTCATCGCCATTTCCAACGCTTCAGCCTGGGTGGAAATTTTCTATTGTGATAGCGCCATCCTCAAGTGTCGTGTCATAGATGCCACAAACCACGCGCGATGTTGTGCATTCGTTAGCGTCATATTGGCCTCACGGATCATATTCTTCAGTATTTGGTCTAAATCCTAGGGGGTCTCACCTAGAAGCATCACAATCTCTTTAAACCCAATGATTGATTGTGTTTCTGACTTTGGCCTATTGAATTCCCTATTTAGCGCGACTTGGATTTCCGCTACTCTTGAGTTTGGGTGGTCGTTAGAGTGCTTGATATACCATTTCAGAGTGTGATCCTGCAGTGCGCTCACCAATGTAGCCTTCTTAATACTATCATCTATGACACCTTGTGCTTCCCATACTGCTTTTATCATGAACAAAAATTTATCCGAATCTTCATTCCCTACCCCTCTGAATACTGGTAGTTTGATCGTGTTTGCCATACTGAACTATGGAGGTGGTGGAGATGGAGTGGGTGGAGATGGAGGTGAGGGAGGTGAAGCAGGTGGTGGCATGGTGGAGGTGTTAACTGTAGAATACGTTGTCTTATTGAACTGACTACGCTTCTCGGAGAGACCTTAGCGAGCTCTTCCTTGCTCTCTCATGAAGGTGAAATTAAGGGATTGTTTCCTAGTTCTTCATTTCTTTTGTAGATCTTTTCTCTCTGCATTGTCCCAAACATTACGGTATTCTCATAACCCTCTTTTCACACAATAGCATCTTAATCCAAGTATTTAAGGACATAATATACTTACCTTGTGGTCTTTTGAGAAAGTGTCGTTCTGCTTCGTTGTTGCTCACGGTTTTGTCTACCACAAACTCAGTGATAAATTCCCCTATTATCTGGTTGAGCCAAGGGTCCATAGCGCGCGCGATCTTATCTTCTGATGCCTCTAGCCTGTGCACCAATTCCGGAGTCCACACTATTGGTCTGTCGAGCTTACACCTTCCCTGGCTGTCAGCTAACCTCGCGATCCACTCATACTGTTTAGAAGGAAAGGATGCAAAGAAAATCTCGTGGATTTTTGTATACACGTAACGCTCCAGCCACTTTTTCTCAGATACTTGTGGAGTTTCATTTTCCTGTGTCACGAACTCATGAATTTTCACTGTTCAATTTCCTTCTTTATTGGGTTCCAGTGGCACAACATCAGAAATCCCTTAGGTAGATCCTGGTCCTGGTAACGAAACCATTTGTTGGCTTAGTGGGGCCTGACCCAGGTTCAGAAGTGATTTAGCCAAGCAAATTCCTCTACTACTGCCCTTTCAGCAACAGTATGTGGAGCACAGACTGAGGTCTCACCCGAAGTAGTATGGGAGGGTGTTGGAACTAGGTTTCCGCACCATGGGTATGTCTGATATGTGGTGATCGGGACGCTCTCCAACCTGAGCACTTACTGGGCTATGCACACCTGCGGGTGCATTACATCCTGTGTTACTACCTCTGCACAACTCTAACCATAGCGCGACCTGTGTTTCTCATCCAAGTCTTCCTTAATTAGGTTTTTTTTACTAATTACTTCGAATATTTTCATACATAAACATTCAGACAAGTATTTATCAAGTGCGCGCATATAAATAAACAGATAACACTTAATGCATAATATCGAAAATATAGATCCATGACCAGATGCACGATATTCTGAATCCAAATTATCTTTATTAATGATCTTTTCAAGTTCAGTTCAAGTACAGACCCAACTCCGCCCTGCGTGCTCAGTTGCATGGGTCCACACACTCAGCTACGGACTCTACTAGGCCTCTGCGTACTCAGCTGGAGAGCCTCTTTCTACTACTATGACCCAATACTCTTCAGATCCACTTCTATTCTCTAACCATGCCTTCGCATATATCTACTTACTTATTCCCCAAAAACTTGCTTTACAATCCCATGGTCCATAGACCATGGGTAGGCCGACACAACTTTACATTAAATTACATTATTTTAGGGCAGACAACCCTATGACTTATACTAGACTTTCACGCTCTGCACCCGTACTTCGCGGAGTCTTTACATGACATTGACAAAAACTTGGGCTTTAAGCCCCAAAAACATGATGTGGGGGGATCCATTGCCCAACAGGCCTACTCTTTTTTCTGATGTGTATAAAACAATGATGAGTTGTCATGAATGTCAAATTTTTCAAAGAAAAAGAAAACTTCTACCATTGCCATTGCAACTCATTTTAGTCACGGCTCCTTCCTAATAGCGGGGTCTTGATTTTATTGAGGAAATCCATCCTTCATCGTTTGCACAACACAAATCGGTCCTAATAGCCACGGAATACTTTACAAAATGGATTGAAGCAATCCCAACTAGGCAAGCTATTGATTCTATTATCATTCATTTTATTGAATCTAATATCTTGTCTAGATTTGGTTGTCCGCAGAAGATAATCATCAATAATGTTACTGCTTTTAAGTCCAGGAAGACGATGGAGTTTTGTGAGAAGTACCATATTTCATTGGGGCGTTCTATTGCTTATCACCCACAAGGGAATGGTTTGGCTGAATCTTCCAATAAATATCTTATCAACATCATCAAGAAAGTTTTGGAGGTCAATAAGAAAAACTGGCAGAAAAATCTCATTAATGCTTTATGGGCAGATAGAGTTGGTAACAAGAAGCGCATAGGCAGGTCTCATTTCTAGTTGGTGTACGGGATTGATGCTATTTTTCCTTCATCCCTTGCTATCCCGGCGATGAAAATTTTGCAGGAATTGGACAGCGAAACAAATGATATGCAATGAAGAATAAGTCATATGATCCATTTGTAGAAATTAGGGAAGAAGTTTTTCAAAATACTTCTAAACTTCAGGAAATAATGAAAAATATTTATGATCACAAGAATAAAGAAGATAATTTCAACCTAATTGATGTGGTTCTTTGTTGGGATGCAAGAAATGAAGAAGATGGAAAACACGCCAAGCTTGAACATTTATGGAACCAACGATACAGAATCTCTCCTTTCAGAGGAAAGAATGCTTATCTGTTCGAGGAAACGAATGGGAAAGATTATTCGGGAGGAGTGATCAATGGTAGGCTTCTAAAGAGCTACTATACTTGAAGAAATTTTTTCAAATTTTCATTATCATTGTATATACCATCTTACTTTTCATGTCCAAGTGGGAAGTGGCTATCATAGGAGTTTGAATCCCGAGGAGAAGGCCATAAGGCTTTTTGATCAGCTTCTAGTTTTAATTTTTTTAGGTCATATATTTTCAAGTAGTCACTCAATTTTTAGTTTGAGTTTGGTCTTTTGCATTTTGACTCCATTTCCCAATGAATAAGGCTACCTCGTCTACGGTGTTCTTGACACCTCTCAGGAGCTTCCATCCCCAGCTGAAGCCAATGTTAGTGCTTGTCAGTGATCTCAGTCACCGGTGATCAAATGTGTTCTTACAAAGTTTCTTTTTACTACTAGTGTCTTAGGTCAAATTTGTATGGTTTCAAATAGCTTTTCAATAAAAAAATTGGTCACTAGTTAGGAAGGTCCATTCTTTATTACTCCTTTTAATTCCATGGTCAATTGGTACAATCTTGGTCAATTCAAATTAGTGTTAGAAGAGTCCCATAGTCATTATCGTCATAATTCATCTCATACGTCCATGCTTGGTCACCACTAGATCATAGCGTTAGTTTCCTGGAAATTGGTCATATCACCATTGAATCCATTTTATAAAGGAGTAGTAAAAGTTAAGTTGTCAATAAAGTTTTAAATCATTCTTTTATTTCATTCTAATGAAATACTTTCATAAATTCATGAAGTTGCATTATCAAAGTCAAGTTATGAAAAGTGATGGTGGGTCCATGTTGGGCATGGGATCCCCCAAGGGCAATTTTGGGGCTTAAAGCCCAAATTTTAGTACAATTTTGTAATCCTAATGTAAAGACTCCACATTTTGTGGTCACGGAGCACATAGATGTTAAGGAGTCATAGGGTTGTCTGCCCTTATTTGAATAATGTAATGTCGGTTGTAAAGGATCTACCCATGGTAGACAGACTATGGGATTGTATAAATAGAGCTAAGCTATAAGTAGATTGAGAGATCAAGAAACGAAAGAATCAATGATGGAATGATGTATGAGAGATAGCTCTGAGTAGAAGTCTAAGTTTTGGGTCGTAGCATAGGAAGAAGCTCTGCAGCTGAGTGTGAAGAGGACTAGAAGTCCTTACTTGAGTGTGCGGACCCATGCAGCTGAGTGCATAGGGAGAGTCGAGAATGTCATCATATGGAATTATCAATAAAGAGAAGTATTCTATAATTTATGTCTTTATTTCTTTTTTATGCATCTGTTATATTGGGTATGAATTTCACTTCTATTGCTTATATGATGCACGAATGTGTATAATTGTATTGGTTAAGTGAATGCAAGTAATAACATATGTTTATGCGAAGCTAACTAAGATATGTTAATAAATCAAGTAAGATACTTAGCATAGTTTGGGGAAATATCATAGTTTGCTGCCCTAGCAGCGCGAAAGCATATCAGCCCCTGGTTAGGGCTGCACGGAAGCCAATTATAACATTTCGCGAAGGTACTAAAGGGGAGGATAGAGGGATAAGAAAACTACACAAAGGTAGGTATATTTGGAATAAAACGACATCACATCCATTACAAGGGTAAGGAAACTTGGTTCTAGCATCCCTTCGTACTGCTTCAGGTGAGACTTCAGTCCGCGCTCCACGGGCTGATGCCAAAAGGGCTAGTAGTGTAGGGATTTGTTTGGCTAACTAAAATTGAACCTCATTCAGGCCCCCACAAGCGAACAAATGTTTCCATTGCCGGGATTGGAATCTGCATGAGAGCTGTGTGATGTCGTATCACTGGAATCCAACTAAGAAAGAAATTAAAGGCTAGTTGGATAGAAGGATTCATGAGTTCGTGGCATAGGAGAGAAGAAGCATATGACTATCAAAATAACAGTGGTTGGACCAATACCTATATATGGATATCCATGAAATATTTTTCGCCTCCTTCCCTACTGAGCTATATGAGTGGATCACGAAGCTAGCAGATAGCCAAGGAAGGTGGAAACTTGACAGTCCTATTGTGTGGACCCTAGAGCTAGTACAAAGGTTGGAAGCATCGGAGGATAAGATCACACACATCATTGATCATTGGCTTGATTTCATTATAGGAGGATTTGTTACTGATTTCACGGTCGATACCTCAGTCAGCTATAGCGACGCAAAGCGACGCTTTTTCAAAGGACCACGAGGTAAGTAAGTAAAATATCTGAGTACTTGGATTAGTATGTTGTTGTGCACAAAATGGGTTATGCAGTTACCTTGATTTTTGGGACTATGCGAAGTGGAAAAAGTTACAGAAATGAAGGAAATAAGGGTCTAGAGTATAGCCCCTTGATTTACCACCACAAAGGGACAAAGAAGGGATATTGAAGGTCTCTCCATGAAGTGTTATTCCACTGATAAGACAGGGATTTTCGCGAATACCACATCCACCCACACCACATCCATCTTGACCGCCATCACCTCCAACTTCACCCATACCACCTCCACCACCTCCGTGACTTAGTATCGCGAACACAGTGAAGTTGCCTTTGTTCAAAGGCTTGGGAAATGAGGACCCAGACCAATTCTGGTTCATTGTGAGGGTTGTATGGGAAGCTCAAGGTGTTACAGATGATAACATAAATAAGGAAACATTAGTTAGTGCTCTACAAGATTGTGTGCTAACCTGATATATTAAGCACTCGAGCGATAACCCGGATGCTAGAGTAGTGGACATCCAAACAACACTAAATAGGGAATTTAGCAGGCCTAAATCCAAAGCGCATTCAATTGTGGGATTCAAAGAGATCACGACGCTACTAGGCGAGATGCCTTGGGAACTAGATCAGAGGCTAAAATGTATGATCCATGAAGCCAACATGAATTTGACAGATGGACAACATCGCGAGTGGTTTTTAGCTTCGCTACTACCACATTTAAGGAGTGTGCTATTGCATCAGAAAATAACAACTCAGACAGAGGCCTTGGAGATTGCAATGAGGCTACATGAGACCTCGATGTAGGATCATAATCTAGGAGTTCACTAGATCCATGCACAACTGAAGATTATGTGCCTTGAGATGCAAATCTTGAAGCAGGATGGTTCGGCCAGAGGTACGAAAGAAGTATGGTGCATGAAATGCAAGATTTAGGGTCATGACAAAGACCAATGTCTAGTCTTTACAAATTACCTTCCAAGAGGAGGACCAATGACTTTAAGGATGGAAGGTCAAGCATGACCTTGCGTGGCGCCTGCTTTGTGGTGCACTATCTATCAAATAGCCAGAAAACATGCCATGGATAACTACCACTTGTTACAGAAGTATACGCAAACTCCGTAGCAGTTGTTCTACAATTTTTGTCAGTCGGTGGGACATGAAGAGCGTACTTGTAGGAGCTATGAATTAATGATGGATATCACTCCCACCTATAGGGTTCAGGCCAAATGTGGCCCCTTGACCAAAATGCAGGGATGGCGGAGACAGGATTTTATGGGTGTGGATGAGGTCGAGACAAAGGAGGACCTGGTAGATGTCATAGATAGTTGATTTGCTACACTGCGGAGGACCGAGACACTATGCCCGTGATTGCATTAATCTAATGTGCCTATTGTGTTGGGTGTGGAGCCTGATTATCTTCTATATTCAAAGGTCTCAGCCGGACGTATACCCCAAGAAGACTGTACACCCCTCCACGCGGCGGGATGCGGAGGGAACTTATCGCCCCCGGGGATCCGGGGGGGCTAATCCCCCCTGCTTGGGGGGTTTGAGGGCCAGTGGTCCCCTGGCAGGGATTCGGGGGTAGCACCCCTGAAGCTAAAAATAGATGTAAAATTGCCTTGTAAAAGTCTAGTAATTTCTAGTCAATCTGGGCCATTCATTAGGCGGATGATCTAACGGTAGAAGTTATGTTTAATTTAGGGTTTTTTGCACTAGAAGACAACCCCTCACTATATATGAGGGAATTGTATTGCGTCTATGTATATCTGTATTTTGAGTGAGGAAGAGAGAGGAGATTGAGAGTGAAGAAGGTGTTATAGCAAATCTGTTGTAGGTTGTATCTCTTCAGTTTGCTCGATAATATAAATGGAAGGATTGGTTGCTTCTCTGTGGACGTAGCCGAAACTGGGTGAACCATGTATAATTGTGTCTCTTTTGTTTTATGCATTTTCTATGTTGATATTTCTGCAATATTTTATGTGTTCCATTGATCCGAAATATATAATTTTCTAACATATTATGCAAGTATTGCACGCTATTTGATCATGAAAAAAAAAGATTATCCTACGCTGATAGCTAGGATATGTGACAAAGGAGTGCTACTGCCTCCTCCACCTCAGAACCTACAGATGATGAGGTCAGAGCCGCATGAGGAAGATCTTAACATAAATATAGTGCTTCGAAGTGGAATCGCGATAGGAGATGACAAGGGGAAACAACTGGAAGACAATACCTAGGTTCGTAAAGCCCCCATGAAAGTGGCCGAGTTCGATTTGGAATGTGCTCAAGAAACCTTCATGGAAGCTAAGAAGAGCTTCACTGAAGCCTTGACTTCAGGAAGAAAAGACAAATCGAAGCCAGAGATGTACCCCTCTATGCTGACAACTTTCCTCGAAACCACAATGAAGTTACTGTGCGATAGTAAGGATGTGAAATGGTTACATGAAATTATCAATAGATGTGTTGGGACCACGGCAGGTGAACTGCGTGTATTCTGCAAGATTGGAAAGCATAAAACAAGGACGGGGCATGAAATGAGACTCACCACGCAGATTGGAGAATATGAAATGGATCAAGTCATTTTGGATTTAGGATCAGATGCGAATGTTCTACCAAAGAAAACATGGGAGCGAATGGGGAGACCTATGCTAAAATTTTCTTCAATTTAGCTAAGGATGGTGAATCAACAAAAAATAATACCCATGGGGTAACTGTAGGGAATAACCGTGGATATTGAGGGAGCGAGCACGCTGGCAAATTTTGAAGTAATAGAGATTGTTGATGAAAAAAATCCCTACCCCGCACTATTAGGAATTTATTGGGCCACTGATATGAATGGTGTAATCAATTTGAAGATGCAGAAGATGATCTTTGAGAAGAAATCACTGCATGTAATAATACCCTTGGATCCTGCTGAAGGATCGCGCTATACAAAGCCAGTCCACGACTAAGAGAGTGATGATGATTAGGGCTGCATCTATAATATAACAACATGAGACCAAGACTGGGGGAATCCCACAATAGATGGGCATATTACATGGGAGTGTGAGAGCTCTTGCACTTCGGACTCCGATGAAGAAATAGAATGCTAGCAGAATTGGTTACATGAAATAACTACGCTGAATTGCAACATGATGACCCGATCACGCTGCATTGTGTGTCCTCAAAGGAAACCAATGTGCCTACTTATGATGGCCTAAATGAGGTAGATACCTTTTTGGATGCATTTGAGAAGGAGGTGCCAGAAAAGCTACGATTCCAAACCTTGGAATGGGCACTACACGCTACACCCACAAGATGGTGGGGTACGCACAAGGGGAGTTTTTGATGATTGGTGCAAATGTAGGAAAATGATGTGAACACGGTTTGGGAAGCCTAAGATGCAACTAAAAAACAAGTATGATGGGCAGAATGATCCGCGCACATGGATGTAGGCATATGAAGAAAAGCCCCAACCTGAGCAAGTGCACCTGTACTCCATGCTAAAGTACCTGGTCAATAAGCCTGTGTTGGGGGGGCGCATCTACAGATGGCTATTATTGTTCCAGGAATATGATTTTGAAGTTGTTGTGAAGCCTGGATGATTGAACGCGGGATTGTTGGGTTGTGTTATATTCTTTCCACATAGTTAACAGGGGGTTTGAGGGGTACCTGTAACCCCACTTTATGG
>APFE030722931.1:0-18679 GCA_000404065.3 Pinus taeda
TAGAGGGATTCTATGGGGCACATAAATAACAATATGTGGGTAATAGGGGCACAACAATATAAATAAGGGGTATAACTACAATAGTAATGGGGTAATCACTAGTATTATAGGAACCCAACAACCTCCAAGGAAAAAATCAATGTGGCTTCAAATAAAAATCAACCCATCACTCCATTTGACATGTTCATTGCTTGAAAACATCCATTGCCAAAGCTAAGCAGTCAAAAGAAATCAAATTGAGTGTTGAAGGCGAAAATTTGGTGTTGAAGGTGTGTAAACTGTGTGTTGAAGGCTGTGTGGTGCATTGGGTTAGAGCGCGGTGCACATAGGCCGCGCGGCGCATTGGGTGCGATTTTGCAGTGTTAAATTACACTATCGTGGCGCATCCACAGGTTGCGGCGCAGTGGGTTTGTGCACGGCGCACAGAGCCTCTAAATCAGAAAATCATCCTGGCTTCCATCAAAATTAAATTGATTAAGCTCCTTTGCTCCAAGTAAGTGTTAGTGCCTCTTTGCCATTGATTTCGGTCCATGTTTGCTGCAATTTGGAAAGGTGGTTGTATGAGTTCGAACGCCAAATAATTTTATATCAAAATTACTCCATAAGGTTTACATGTGAAGCTTAAAATTTGCTTGTTCATGCCAATTTGTTCACACCTCTTTTCCCATCACTGTCACACTGTTATCACAGTCCCTTCCTTTTTTTTCCTTTGTCCAAACCCAGTTATCCCTTTGTACCCATTTTTCCTATCACTAAAAACCCTACTAACCCTCCCCCTTTCATATCACTTATAAAATCCCAATTCCTAAAATAGTCAAGTGACTGTCCCTAGATCTTTATTCCACTTGGCTTAATACATCTTGTCCTCATTTATCCCATCACTAAACTACAAATTTCCCACCAAAATCCCTCATTTCCCTCATTTCCCTTTGATACATTTGGCAGTGGAAACAAAGCACTTATTTCACATTTACAAAACATACCGTTGTTATATGCATTGCAGCAGAATGACAGATACAGATTCATCATATGAGCAAGACAGTGACTCAACCACTGAGCTCAATGTGCCTACAAGGCCTCGAAAAGGTGGCAGACATGTCAGAGAAGAGCCCACTTCCTTGACTCAATTGCAGGCCTGCCTGCTTGCAATGAAATCCTTTTAGCAACAGTCCTGCTTTCAGTATTGTGAGATGATTGCTCAGATCCAGCATCATCTAGAGTTAGTTTGATTGCTTGTTTTGCATCTGCATGATGGTCATGTTACTCTTGCTGGAGTGAACTTCACTTTGACACCAGAAATCATCTCTCAATCCACCGGGATGCCAAATATAGGAGAAGAGTGGAACAAGAGGCAGCAGCTGGATAGAGCATATTATGAACCTTACATCAGGCCTAGCTACTTGAGGCAGCTCAGCAGGGTATTCCCGTTCCGGTTTCTAAAGGAGGATTATGCACCATTGATGAAACTCATTATCAGATACTTCAGTTGTGAAGGCCAATTTTCACGCCTCTATGCATATCATATCAGGTTATTGATGCATTTCACGAGAGCAAGGTTGATGAACATACCATATTTCATGTGCCAAAACATTGAGAGAATGACCACTCTTCTGTAGAAGAAGACTCCTAAACAATAGTACAACAACATTTACCACTATGCGCTCATCAAGATCATTGTTGTACATGAACTTGGCCTGCAGGGTATCACATGGGAAGATTTCATCTCCCGTGAGTTCTTCACAGCTTCACCGGCTCATTAGGAGGTTATTCATGATGCGCGTGAATCTTCACAAAAGCATGGAGGTCGGGAGGCAGAGACTACTATTGTGCCGACATATGTCACCTATCAGAGAGGCACGAGGGGATTGTTTGCAGCATCCCGATGAGTACTATCTCCACCTGGGGTGGAAGGGGTCTCGTTGTTGTCATTAGCAACACAGGTACAAGTATAGGTATAGGAAAAAGGCAAGAGGTTAACGCAGGATGAGGGGCCTTCAGGTGAGCGAGAGACCGACTTCATTCTCATTCAGGATGATGATACAGACATGGGCTCGCAAAGTTCACATCTTAGAGAGATCATCTAGGAGCTGTAGACAGAAATAAATGCCTTATCCCTCAAATTGGAGAGGGGTAAGTGGATCATCAAATACTTGGACCAGAGGAACAAACAGCTTGAAGATCAGCAAGAAATCATGGAGTTATGAAACATCTGCGAGAATTTCCAAGCTGCCCAAAGGAGGAGGATTGAGTTCACTACATTGGAGCAAGTGATTAATGATGATCAAGAGTCTTGGCTTGAGAGAATCAACATTCACCTAGAGAGACTACTGGAAAAGGCCGATAGGGACAAAGCATTGTTGAGGCACATGGTTTTCCATTACAGGGCACGCAATATGAGTTCCAAGGCACGAATAAGGAATCTGAAGGCAAAATTGAAAAAGGCAACAAAGAGGCAAAAGAGGCAAAAGGAGCATGATCGCCTTCGGATATTGGCCGAAGCCTCTTTAGCCCAGCATGGAACTTGAAGGGGACCCTACAGCCCAAATTTCAAGGAATTTGGAGAAAATTTTGTCAATTTTGAAATTTTTGGTCACAAAATAGGTTTTTCTGCCCAACGTGTAGCACCACTTGGCACGCACTTATAATTGGGATATCTCCAGGAGGAAAACTTTATATTTTTGGATTTGTTATAAAAATTTATGCATGCTCATGGATTACCTAAGGATTTCATCAAGTTATAGGTTCCCTAAAGGGTCAAAAACATGCAAAAAATGGCCTCTTTGCCACCTTTTGCACACACAGGAACCCGTCTTGGGAGATTGAATTTTTAGAGGGCCAAATTACATCCAAATCCAAAAGTTCTACATGGGTTAGAAAGTAGACAGGTAGGGCTTTCCAAAGAGCTATCTTGGGCTCAATTTGGACTCCGGGAAGGCCCTCACGCTCAGCTCCAAAGTGGCGCAACGCATAGAGGATTTGGCGCGGTGCATAAAGGATTTTTTCCAAATGTTTCACCTTCTAGCTCAAAAATTCGGCCAGTTTGACTAGTTTTTCTTTGTGATGTAATTATTATCCTATCTTAATGTAATTGAAGGATAATGATGTAATATTGGCATATTTTTACTTGTTCTAGAGGATTCATTCATTAAAAATTGAAAATTTAATGAATGAATTAGTTTCCTACCTTATAGAGGCAAGTTGTTTGATTTCCTAGATTTCAGTGCCTTGTTTAGAATCGGTTGAAACAACTCCTAAAATGATGAGATCAACCCCTCGAGGCAAGGGAATGGGTTGGTCTAGTCTATATCATGTAATCTCTCAGTCATTTTCAGGGTTGAACACTTGGGATTTCTTGGCACATCATTGTACATTATATCTCTGCATTTTTGGCTAAGGAAAGACTAGCGTTTTGCATCACATGTTGGGATCCATGTGGCTTTGTGTTTTGATGGTGTGTTTCTCTATGTACTTGTAAGTTCATTGATCTTATGTGTATCATTTTCCCTTCTCTATGCTTCTGAATTTAAACAAATGAGTGATTAAAGTAGAATTCACTAGACTGTTGTGCTCTGCTTTGAAGTTTGTTCAATTTTCAATGTTTTCATCTGTTTGAGGAGGAATCTTGAGACCCTCTTGCCCTCCTTGGCTCCTCATCTATCTGATCCATCCATTTATTCATTCAAAATCATCAAAACAATTGCCTTCCTTGCCCCAATCAGAACTCTGCAAAAAACTGTGCCTCATCCCCGGACCCAAATTTGCCTCTCCCATTTTCCAACTCAAAACCCCCAAAATCTCAAATTCAATCCTTGCACTACATACCTAGCCTAAGATCAGTTGTAAAATCAGTCATATCCAGCTCTATCGACTATCTTTGCTAAGATTGACTCGGAGAGAGCCCTCTCCTGCCCTCGTAGGGCTAGCTACGAGGCTGAGCGTGGTTTGATGTGGACCTAGAAGCTTACCTTTCCAGCCTGAGGTAAATCTAGGCTCTAATAGGCATGAGAACTTCTAATTGGAAATCATCCAAACAATTATAGAATTTGGCATCTCACGCCCATTTTTGCTTGAGAAAGTATGCATGCACAATAACCCTATAACCATCACTTTCTCTTCTTAATGCTTGTGTTTTAGGATTGTAGAGAAAAGCTATAGCAGTGGTATTACTAATTAGAGCTAGGAAACATAGAGCATGTTTTTCCACATTATAGGAAACACAAAGCATGTAATTACCTTGAACGCCGTTAGCAACCTTTGGATGTAAAGGAAAATCTAAAGGCACTTTGGGTATTCAAAATAGGTCCTTGGAATTAGAGAAAGTTCCTTATTCCAGTGAAGGTTGTTCTGGCTTCAACAATATTTTATGTTGTTAAGTGTTTTGTAAGGTTCATTTCTTCAAATTGACTCAACTTTGAATCAAATTTGGAGGACCATTAAATCCATGAAGATATATAACAACCAATTAATTTCATATCCCTTACCCATATCTACATGTTAGAACAATGTATATGACAGATCCGAACATATAACAAACCCAAACATGTTGTGGAAAACATCCAAACCAACGATCTTTGATCCCTGTATCTTTGAGGCAAATATCAATTCGATCACTTTCTCTAAGGAATCTGAAGGTTACATCTCCCTATAATGTACAAATTCACTATGACAACATACTTCTAAAAGGCAAGGCATCTATGATGACATTACTGAAGACGTCCAAATCCAGTAACTCTTCTCGGTTGAAAAATGTGAGTTCTTGTGGACATTTCCTATGGACAAAAAAATCACGTGAACAACTAAAGGCTCGATTTGGCATATTATTTGTCATATTGGGAAATTAAACCACCTATTTCCTGTTAATTCATAGAAGATAAATGAATACCTGTTTTAGAGTAGATAAATGAACTTGCATGGCTAAAGACGTCTGTTTCAGAGAAAATATATATGAAATGAACTAGCATCGCTAAAGTCGTTTTTTTGTGTAAATTTTTGTTACATAAGTTTATAATGTACAGTCTGTTCAGGACCACTCTTAAGGGGAAATGAACTCTCAGCAATCTCCTAAAAAAACTGAACTGCTGTGTTAGTTTTGTATGGTTCTATATATGCTTTTTCTTTCAATATTTCTGAAGTCATCTACCTGGCCACTAGGAAAAAATAGTGTCCTCTACGAGGATAGGCTTGTGCCTCCTTGTTAGATGTTGCCATTACAAAGCAAAACTCTTATTGTGATCTGGTTGTATTTTAATTTTGATACAATCTTCTCACTTCTGATTAAATATCATATGAAATAGGTCCATTTGTTGCTACATGATTCTCTTCAATGGGAGGAATTTCTATTCCAAATAGGAATATTTTCCAACAATACAGTTACAACTGATGTCGATGGTCTACTCCACAGACTTTTATGTTGATATATGCAATTTATGTTTCTTGTTACTGATTTGTAACATGCACACTATGTCATCAATATTGTCCTGAAGAGTTTTGACTCTTGATTTAGCTCAGGATCACAGTTTTAGCTGTTGAGTTTACGAACTCTTTATTTTTTGTAATATTACCTATAGTGGCAACTGACAAATATGTTTATAATGTACATATATTGCCAATATAATATATATAAAGCTTTTTCAGTTTTGAAAAAATGATCGGGCTCTTCAATTTCTGAAATTTTTAAATCTAGTTTTTCTCCAAATTAATTAAATAGGAAGATTTTGACAATTTAACAGCGTAAAGTTGAGATCTATTTAAAATCATATAAATTAACTACAAACAATTCACTGTTATCAAATATAGATTTATTTTTTTAATAATCTTTATGTTAAAATTGATCTAAAATCACAAAAAAAAACTTCAAATAATTCAGTATTATAAAATAAAAATTTACCTCTTTTGATTTCCTCTCCTCATATGCATGGCTTTTTAATTGATGGGAAAGCAACTCCAACAAAGAGATTCCAACACATCTCTAAGCATCTTCAACTCTTATGGATAGTAACTTTACTTTTTCTATAGAAAAGCAACTCCAACAAAGAGACTCCAACATGTCTTCAAACAACTTCAACAAAAACACTCCAAAGTATTTTCAAAGAAATTTTCATTGAATAGGAAGGAGTTCTATTCTCAATTTAAATAAAATAGTGCTTAGAAAGAATGTAAGAAACCCTAAAAATATTTGTGGGAAATTTACATCCTAATAAAAATGGTGGGAAATCTAAATCTTAATTTTGACATTGAATAGGAAGGAGTTATATTCTTAATTTAAACAAAATAGTCCTAAAATATTTTGGCAAGAAACCCTAAAAATATTGGTGGGAAATCTAAATCTTGATTTCATTTAATAGGAATAAGTTCTATTCTCAATTTAAACAAAATAGTCCTAACAAAATGGCAAGAAACCCATAAATTATTGGTGGGAAATCTAAATCCTAATTTCATTGAATAGGAATGAGTTTTATTCTGAACATTGGAGGGTTTAACATTTTGATGATCCTTGTCCTATTGACCACAACTTTTGTATTCATTATTTCTTTCATCACAACACCTCTAGTACATATTGATGGTGTTCATGACCCATGAGCCTATTTCTAGTTGTGACAAGGGGATTAAGGGATCCCTTATCACATCCCATAACCCGTAATGTGTTTAATCCCTTAGCCAAGGGGGCCCAAGGGTGTAGTTATAGGGGCATTGGGACCAAATTTGGGGGTTCATAACATTAGGAAAAGTGGAATGGCATGACCAAAAAGGTTGTGGGGGGGTATGTTATGGTGTATTGAATTGGGTAGGGGGACACAAGGGTGGCATGAAAGGTATAAGTCAGAGGTAAAATAATGGTTTACTAAGATCTATAATCATAGCATTAGAGAATGAGAAGGGGGCTTAAGACTGAATTTCATAGGGTCTAGGCGACCTAGAGGGAAGGTTGCAAGAGCAATTGATAGGGGAACCCCAAAAGTGGTGATAAGGGGATTAGGAGTCCAATTATCACAAACCATAAGCCCTTAACCCATAACCACTAAATTCCCTATCACCTTAACCCCCAATCCATAATCCCTTAACCCCTACACTTACAACTCATAACCCGTAACTCCCTTGACTCATTAAATCTTAAGACACTAACCCCTAACCTATAATCCATGAACCAAATCCTAAGACATAATTCCTTATCCTATTAACCTGTGAACCTTAACCCCTAACCCTTCACCACCTAAACATCTTAATTGCTAACCCCTTAACCACTAACACCTAAATCCCCTAAATCTTAAGTACTTAACTGCTAAACTCATTTATGTCAATGTAGAATAACATACATAAGAAAAAATAAAATGATATTATCCACGTCAATGCTTGAAATAGCCTTAAATTAGTCATGGGTGATGAGCCAGGGGGTGCATGTGGGTTATTATTAAAGTTACATCATGTTTAAATTCCTTTTACATTGTGAGGTTGTTCTCCAATAGGGTTGAATCATCATCACAAGGAAGCATGACACATTTTTGTGGGGGGACAATTAAAGTTGTAACACAATTCAAGTGATTTACATCAACTCCAATGTAAATGACATTAATGTATGTTTTTGTCAGGTTGTTAGAGAGGCTATTTATAGACAATACATTCAATGTACTTAGACTTCATCTTTGCAGGGTCTCAACCCTAACATGGATTTGTACCAGGAATACTTCATGCAAATGAAAGGGGGACTTTTTGTTTAACCACATACACACAACTTGAGCACCGGATGTTGCCCTTGAGACCCCCTTGGTGCATTCAAAGTGAGTTTACATTCGTGTCGAGTTGAAACTAATAATAATGACCTTCCTCTTCTTAATACCATCATATTTTCACTTGTGCAACTATGCTTCCAAATATGTGAACTCAACAATAAAACAAACCTTAAAGTACATGAATGTCTCTCAGCATGTGAAAGAAGTAAACCCTTACCCAAGTCTTCCTTTGTTGGAAATTTGGGCTTTTTGTCACAAGATATCTCCTCTTCTCTGGAAAGAGGACATAAAAAATCTTTTTAATGTTTCTAAATGGAGTACTCTTCACCTATGTCCTTCTCCTTTACACCATGTGATACAAATGTCAATTTTATTATTCTTGGCTTTGGTGTTCATAAACCTATTTATAGTTGTGATGATGGGATTAGGGGTTCCCTTATCACATCCCATAACCCCTAATGTGTTTAATCCCTTAGCCATGGGGGCCCAAGGGTGTAGTTGTAGGGGCATTGGGACAAAATTTGGGGGTTCATAACATTAGGAAAAGTGGAATGGCATGACCAAAAGTGTTGTGTAGGGGGGTGGGGTGGGTATGTTATGGTGTATTGAATGGGGCAAGGGGACACAAGGGTATCATGGATGGTAGAAATCGATCGGAGGAAAAATCATGGTTTACTAAGATCTATAATCCTAACAGTAGAGAATGAGAAAGGGGCTTAGGACTTAATTTCATAGGGTCTAGGGGACCTAGAGGGAAGGTAGCAAGAGAAATTGATAAGGGAACCCCCAAAAGTGGTGATAATGGGATTATGAGTCCAATTATCACAAAACATAAGCCCTTAACCCATTACCACTAAATTCCCTATCCCCTTAACCCCAATCCATAATCGCTTAACCCCTACATGCACAAATCATAACCCATAAACCCCTTGACTCATTAAATATTAAGACACTAGTAACCCCTAACCTATAATCCATGAACCAACTCTTAAGCCATAACTCCTTATCATATTAACCTATGACCCTTAACCCCTAACCCTTCACCACCTAAACACCTTAACTGCTAACCCCTTAACCACTGACATCGAAATCCCCTAAATCTTATGTCCTTAACCGCTAAACTCAATTGTGTTAATGTAGAATAATATACATATGAGAAAAGCAATGATATTATCCACATCAATGCTTGAAATAGCCTTAAATTAGCCATGAATGGTGAACTAGGGGGTGATTGTGGGGCACTATTAAAGTTACATCATTTTTAAATTCATTTTACATTGTGAGGTTTTTCTCCAATAAAGTTGAAGCATAATTAACAAGGAAGTATGACACATTTTTGTGGGGGAGCGATTAAAATTGTAACACAATTCAAGTGAATTACACCAGTTCCAATGTAAATGACATCATTATATGTTTGTGTCAGGTTGTTAGAGAGGTTATTTATAAGCAATACATTCAATGTACTTAGACTTCATCTTTTCAGGGTCTCAACTCTAACATGGATTTGTACCAGGAACACTTCATGCAAATGAAAGGGGGCCTTTCTGTTTAACCACATACACACAAGAGAACCGAATGTTGTCCTTCAGATCCCCCTTGGTGCATTCAAAGTGGGTTTACATTTGCATCGAGTTGAAACTAATCATAATGACCATCCTCTTCTTAATAACATCTAATAGCTTTTTTTAGAGGTATATCTTCATTTGTTTTTGGATTCGTAGAATATTTAAGGGATTCGAACCATGTCTGAGGGGAAGGGATCCGGAAAGGTTAAGTGGTTCGATTTGACTAAGGATTATGGTTTCATAATCCCTGATGATGGCAGCAAGGACCTATTTGTGCATCAAACTTCGATTCACTGCAACGGATTTCGATCATTGGCCGAGGGAGAGGCCGTTGAGCATGAGAATGGTGAAAGAACCAATGCCCTATATGTTACAGGGCTTGATGGAGCCTTGGTCCGAGGTAGCAATGGAGGAGATTGCGGTGGAGGCCAAGGAGGCGGTAGAGGCATCGGGCTTGGTGTTAAGTGCAGTAAAGAGGTGGCCACGACCAGTCGTAGAGCCATTTTTTTGGCCAAGTATTCAGTTAATCCCATGAGAAGGCGTTATTGGGGTAACAAGATCGAGAAACTCCACATCGTACCTGTCAAGGTCATAGGTAAATGTGGCTCCGGAATAGTCAGAATGGTGCCCACCCCTAGAGATGTCAGGATCGTGGCTGCCCGCGTGATCCGAATGCAAAATGTCATCAACCCATGGTATTCATCGACCCATGTTATTCTTCCACTCATGGAATTTACCCATGGTATTTATCTACCCATGGTATTGTAAGTGACATCCACCCATGGTATTCATTCACCCATGGAATTGACCCATGGTATTGTAACTGAAAAATACTATAAATAACAAGTCACATTTTGTAAAAGGATAGTTTGTCCGCCACAATGTAGCTCTTACAATTATTCTTCATTTTAATAAAAAAATTGGTTTTGTTTATTGAAATGAAGAATAATTATAAGAGCTACATTGTGGCAGACAAACTGTCTGTTTACAAAATGCGACCTGTTACTTATAGTATTTTTCAGTTACAATGCCATGCGTCAATTCCATGGGTGAATGAATACTATGGGTGGATGTCACAATACCACGGGTCAATTCCATGGGTGAATGAATACCATGGGTGGATGTCACAATACTATAGGAAAATACCATGGGTGAATGAATACCATGGGTGGATGTCACTTACAATACCATGGGTGGATAAATACCATGGGTGGATGAATAACATGGGTGGATGAATACCATCGGTTGATGCCATTTTCCATTTAGATCACTATGTGCCTAAGAAGGTTTTGTAGTTTGCTGGAATCGAAGATTTATTCACCTCCTTGCAAGGGTCGACCAAAACTCTCGAAAATTCTGTCAAGGCTGTCAAGACGCTGGAGGAGTACCCACATACTACAATGCTTAATGGAGACATTGAAGCCGCACGGTCTTGCATGACCCAGAGGACAACAGAACCCCCTTCCTTGGTAACTTCTAATTGCTTTCAAATTTTTATTAAACCCCTTAGGGGAAGTCTTCCTTGATTTGGGTCCTTGCAATAGACTGTGTTATGAACCTGAAGAATATCATCGCCAAACAAATTGGCTACTCGATTAGACTACAAAATCTATTATATGGGGCCAGAACCCTATAGGATCTCAGATCCATTTTGGATTACAACATTATGTCAGAATCTACTATAACACTCAATCTGAGGCTATGAAGTGGTGCAACAACTTTCAGTTCAAAAAAACAAATAGGAGGCAGTGGGATAAGCACAAAAACAAAAAACAACATAGATCCACAACAAAATCACAAAAATGGAGGAATGTCCTTCAATAACATCTTACAAGGGGGAAAAACTCCTACAGTGGTCCCAAAGCAATCTGGAATAGAACCCAATCCATACATTGTAGAGCAGTTGAATTATATCCCAAAACTAAATATAGACATACCGGAAACCGATGAGTCATGTAATAATTTTGAACCACACACCATCATTTGTCGATTCAACTATTTCTGGGTAAAACCTTTTGAACTTTTCAATTAGAGATTCACAAACTAGACTCTATGCTGTGAGATCCACCTCTGTTCCAAGGGTTTTTCATTATCAAATTCCATTCAACAGAGATAAGAGACATTGTGCTACAGGAGGGACCATGGTTTTGGGGATCTACAGGCCTCTTTATCACACCATGGTTTTTAGAATTCAATGCCAATACTATGGTTGTTTCTAGGATGCCAATTTGGGTCCGTCTGCACAACCTCCCATTGCACTTCTGGGACGATCAGGTCCTTGCTGGTATGTGCAACACCATTGGAAGATATATTAAAATGGGCACACAAAGAGTGGAGGAAAGAATTTTTAAATTCGCGCGCATCTGTGTGGAAGTAGATCTCAGTAAAGGCTTACCGGACTACATACAGCTGAAGCATAAACAACGAAGCTGGACACAGACACTAAACTACGAAAACACAACATTTAGGTGTAGAATATGTCAGCAAATAGGACATCGACAAAATACATGTCTTGAAGACAAAAAGGACATGCGAAGAAAGAAGAAAACATGGAAACAACACAACGGTTGGAAATTCCCCCCACCAGATCCTGAAGAGGAGGAGGAGTTTGATGTGGAAGAGCCCGTACCAAATGAGAACAATCAAATAGACAAAGAACCATAAATCTAGGAGACATCTCCACAAGGACTTATGGAATCACAACTGGAAAATATGCCAGATACAATGGAAAACAGTGGAACCAAAAGACTACACACATCAGACACCTATGATTATGACAAGGAAAATCCCTGACCAGGTGCTGAAAATCCACTTCAACTTGTATCCACGATGCCGTCTCAAGGGGAGTGGCGCAAGGTCAAGAAGAAAAAGGGGAGGAAAACATGATTTTCTCCCCATATGTACATTAAATTTTTTATCAAACCTCTAACCTGAGGTCATTTGACTTGTAGATGAAATGCGACTCAACATATACAAAATGTAATTTTGTTTTCATTAATAAAATTATGACTTTTCTTATTGGAAAAAAAAATCTGATAGCTTTTCCATATACACGAGATAAAATTAAATGATCAACTCATGTGTAGATGCCCCCATTTATTATGAGATTCAAGGGAAGTTCTATTGCCTTTATCAACATTTGGATGGGTCGTTATCATGGTTGACTGCATTTTGACCGAAAAAACTTATAATCTCTCTCCTTTCACCGAGTTTGATTGGTGAATACCGAGCTATTTTGAGGATGATTTATTTTTGACTTGACCAAAATTGAATTTTTGGTAAGGGATGAAGTTTGGCTGCATAAATTGACAGGGTTGTTTTGACTTTGAATTGGGCAAGTCAATTTGATTTTTGTACTCTCTCTCTACCGAACTTTTGATATAATAATAAAAAGAATTGATCAAAGGGTTTTCCCAACATTGGAGTTTTTCCCTGGCATCTGCCAAATCTGGTGTCCTCTTGTCTTGGCTTGCTTCTGCATATTTTTTTTTATGTTCTATCTATTTTTACTGTTAATGTGATTGATATTGACAATCTAAATTGAAATTTTTATTTGGCTACTTAAGGAACATTTGAGTAATTGTGCTAAGCATAAAACATACCATTGTTAACTAAAATTAACAGATTGTCATCACAACCCCTACGATTCTTGTCACATTGATCATTTTCCATCTAAGGTATATAAATCTATATGTAATTCATGTATGTATCATTGGTTTGATCACATATTTCCTTAACCATCTATGACACTAGGTGTAGGAATAGGTTCCTTTAGCTACCACATTTAGTTGGATATGTATGATCCATGTGTATATAATATTATGTCCAATGTGTACTATTTTTATTGTGTTCACTTAAACACTTTGTTCTAACTCTTGATGCTTTGGCTGTAAGTTTTAATATGAGTTGTTCCATTGTGTTTCATAATTTTTCTCATAGAAGTGTGTCACCTTGATGGTTTGGGTATATTCTTGGTGATTTGAGTAGGGGCTATACATTGATCTTATTGTACCCCTTATTTCCTTTAGTCAAAATTTATCCTATGTATCTCTTCACAACACATGTGAAGGCCTTCTAATCTATAGCTAACTTCTAATAAGGTATTTTAAACTCTAAGTAAACTTCCTAAAAAATAATGATCTATTTAGAGCTATTTAATTTTATTAATAACATTATTTACAAATTTAAACATATTTTTCACCTCTTTAAAAATTGATAAATATTTCCCTTAGGTATAAAACTAGTCCATTTTCCCTCCTTATTTAAACATACTTATTCCCCATATAATTTTTATTTCTAAGCCTCATATAATTTTTATTGATGCCTTTTTTAACTAATATTATCACTTATCTTCAAACTTCTACGCGATATGACCTCCTTACCTCCTTTTGCTCAAATAAAAATAAAACTTAATGAAAAACTAAGGGACCATAGCAATTTCTTTAGAAGATTTTAAAACCAATTAAAATTTAATTTGGCCGCTAATCTAAAATCTAAGTGGACCTATTAAAATTTATTTTCCCGCAACTATTCTTTTTGCCAGGTTTGAGACGTGGCTATTCTTCTTTGCCAGGTTTGGGACTGAGTTTGCTCTTTCTCTGCTCATAATCCTTATGATTTCACAGCAGATACCCTGCTATGATATTCAATTATTCATTGCCCTAGATTATACTAAATTTTTAAAGTGTATTTATTATATTGGATCTAGGTTGTTGATTTGGATTTGGAGGTTTCGCTGCAATTCGAAGGAGAAAATATGTCGTTTGCATATGAAGATAAATCCGAGAACCCCGAGTTGTATGGATACCTTTGAAAGGTATTTTTTTTTATCTCATTTCTATGATTTTTATTGTTAAAATTTCAAAGGATTTAAACTTGTCTACCGAATTATGGAGAAGAAGGCATGGTTAGGATCGGCAAGGGTTTATAAATTCAATAATATTTTTTTCGTGATTAGAAAGACCGGGCACTCCTATGGAATTATGATCTTAATTTTTTTTTGGGAAATTCAATGGTGATGTGGATTGATCAAGAGGCTACATTTGCCTCATAAGTTCTCCCATGATTGTGTTGCTTCTTGTGATATATGTATTTACTTATGTTGGTCTTTACTATGTTCCTTGCTCTGCTACCATTTAAAAAATCTTTCAAAATGCTGCACTGTTGTAGTGTAAAATTATGAAACTAAATTGTAACACCAAGACACATAATTTCTAATTGCAGCAGAATAAAACATAATTAAATAACAGTCACACAATTGCAAAACACAATTTTTTCTAGAGAAGTCAACTAGGAAAAACCTCTCCTTGATTGAGAATTTTATTGATAGAGAATGAGCAATGGATTTCTTATTATACAACTTTATTTCACTAGAAATCAATCTAGTTTTCTTTGCCTTTCCTAAGCTTGAAACACCTGCAAGCGACTTCATCTACTTCCCTCAATCCATGCGCATAGGTTGCTCCTATTTAACTAGGAATACTATTGAGTTTCCATGATCTCGGGTCTAGGATAGAATCTTAGAATCTCCATGAGGGCTGACACCTATCACTGTTGCAAGTCACTTCTGCTTCAATGAACACAGGCTGGTCCAATCTAGCCTTGAGCTCCAATCTGCCTTCTAGTAGCCTTTTTTGTCCTTCAAAGAGCTACACATAGGCTCCCCAAACTTCAGTGGTAAAACTCTTTTTATGACTGCTAGTCATGGGCTACTTTGGTTGGCCAACAAACTACCCTCCATTAGTCCAATGTCAACCAATCCAATAACTGCAAGATTTGCTCCTAGGAAGGACTTTCAACCATCAAGAGAAGTCCTCCAAATGGCTTCCATAGGCTTCTAGTCAAACTAATCCAAAACCAATCCAATAACAAGGATCCAACACCTATAAGAACGTACCAAACTACATACCTTTTCTGACTATTTAAGTGTCTATTTCTCTGCTACCAACTTTGGCCTAGTTAGGTTGTTGAAGAATCTAGGGCAAATGTAGTTTATGTGATTCTTCTTAGCATGATAACTATTTCTGAGGTATTCTATCTTTAGCTTATTAGCACAATCTTTTCTTGATATCGTTAGTGTGTGTATTTCTTACTTCATAAAAAAGCTACCGAAACAAAGAGACAAGAACACACGATGTTGGTTTTTTGCTAGGGCAAAAACCTCTCCTCTTGAGAGGAAAACCCTTTAATATCTTCTTATAGATTCTTTTATTGACGAATACCAAGACCCTTGACAAAATACTTGACTCAATTATTCTTCAAGACACTTGTCACTATCTCTTGCACTCTTTGACCTTAACAATCTTCCTCCTTCGCACTATATCACTTCAGTCCTTCTTCGCACTGTTATTACACTTTCACTAGGAGAGTCTTGGTCTCCTTTACAGTCCTCGACCTTCACTGATCTCTTATTTCGGTCCAAAATAGCCTCTCTGTCTTCGGTCTTCTTCTATCACCATTCAATGCATGATATAGCCCTTAATTGTAGCTACCATTGTCTTAGAACAAACTTTGATCCTTCACTTAGATGACAGACTTAGACCGTGTTAAATTTAGTTATGTTCTATGCTTAGAGAAATTTACTTTGATTTTTCATATTAGCTCAATGACAATATTCAGATTAGTAATCACATCAGCATGACAGTAAAGTGCTGATAGAACATATACATAAACAGTAGAAGACAAGCCAAGACAAGAGGATAGAAGATGTGGCACTAGCCAGGGACAAACCCCAATATGGGGAAACCCTTGATCAATTCTTCTTATATTCTTCAATAGTTCAGTAGAGAGAGAGATAGAGTACAATGATTTGAAGTTAATACTTGAATGGCTAAATATGAGATCAAATATCTTCTCTGTAACGATGACATAATGAGGTTGAAAATCTGATACCAAGGACTGAAGATATGCAGTAGATGATAGGCTTAGAACAACTGAACCAATTACCCAAAAATACTGAGGCTTTCCTTCAATAAGGTTCTTCTTCCTTCGTTGCTTCACTAATCATGACAAGGCTGCTAATCTGGCACCTTTCATATGCAACAAGGACTGATGTATTTCATGGCAAACCTAGTCACTGGTTAGGGCACAAACTCAATGTGCTACAACACCCTAAACACACCCCACAGTCCACTTATTGACTACGGATAGCTTTCATACAATCCATCCAACCACACACTGCCTTATAAGGTTGTTATCTTTCTCAACGAGACACTTAAAGACCTCCAACTACTGGCTATGGCCTGTGGCCTAGCCCAACAGTGGACTGAATCTTAGGTCCCTTCAAACAAGTGATTCAAACAGTTCTTAAACAACAGCCCCTAGCTCCTCCTTTGTGCAGATTCTCCTGCCCAGCATACTGAGTTCAAGAATATCTTGATTATGCCCAAAACAGTCCACGTTGTGACCTACAACAATGTGACCCTTCACGCTGATGAGATATTTCATTTTTGTTGTGGCTAAGTTCACTTTTCTTGCTGCATCTAAGGGTCCATTTCATGTTGTGATAAGGGCTTCTCTAACTTTAGATTTAGGCCTTTACATGTTGCTGGTTAGAGACTCTTCAACTGCAGCTAAGATCACCTCCTTTAGGACTGCGGCTAGGGCAGCATTAGTCCTTCCTTGATAGCAAATTAGGGCACAACTGAACAACAGCTTGAAATTCTTGTTTGGATTGCTGCTAGGGCATCTTATTACAATGACTAGACTTCCTCCTTGATCTGCAAATATAACTCCCTATTGTCAACGTATTGATCTCTTCTTACCTGCAAAAATATCTCCTCATAAGACTGTGGCTAGGGCTCTTTAGTTCTACGTCTAGGGCTCTCTTAGAAGACCCTTTCTTCACTGTGTCTAGGGATTCTCCCTCTTGATCTCTGTTGGGCCTCAAAATCATACCTATTTTCGCTCCATTATTCACTTTTATCTTCACATTTTACCTTCATGTCACCTCCATTCCACCTCCATATCATTATGTTTACCTCATAACTATGCTTTTCCAAAGTTTATTAATTCTTAATATTTTTAAGTGAATTTATGGCTAAAACTTAGAAAATAATATGCTTAGACTTATACCTAACAATTAGAATGAGTTTGTTGACATGTGTAGGTACAAAGGAAGCTTCCAAGGAATCCTTATGTGGCACTCTATGCTCAAATTCGAATTTGAAAAGATCATGAACCTCATGGAGAAGATCATGGACCTCATGGAGGAAATCATGGAGGATAGGGTTATGTATCACCATTGGTTGAGAAATATGTGGGTCAAAGAAGAGAATAGTGGGTTTGCATTTATGAGGTTGTTATCATAGTTCTTGTATAAATATGAGTACCTCCTCCATTCCAAAGAGAGGACTCTTAGAGCATTGTATCCAATTGATGATGGAATAAAGCTTCATTTGACATATATTTTCATTATGTAGTTTTAGAAATAGTTTTCCATTATGTAGTTTTAGATAGAAGTTATCTTAATGTAGTATATGGAATGGCTTGTCACTTTGTGCCTAGGAGAATTGAGCTCACTCTAGAAGGAGCAAAGAAACTTGTTATTTCATATTAGATCTTATTTTATTTAATTGCTTAGATGTTTGATGTTTGAGGATTGGTTTGATGGATGAATTTTCAATTAGAGTCTTATCAACATATGAGAGGACGACTAAGAGTCTAAGTTAGGCTCTCTCTCTCTCTATTTGATTTGTAATTGGAATTCATCTTTTTGCTTTTATGTTTCAAGTTATTTAGTTTATGCTTATGGATGAATTTTAGTCTAGTCTGGATTAGTACAAGAGAGGACAATCAAGAGACTAAGTTAGTCTTTCTCTCTATGAATCTAAACAACAACTAAAGTTCATTCTTTTGTTTGCATTTCAAGTTTCTAGTTTGATGGTTTCTCTATGATACTGTAGGGAAGGACAACCAGGATCTCCTTAGTTATGAGCCTCTTCCCCTGCATATTATATTGAACCGTAAATAGTTTCACTAAACGTAGAGTTAGTCGCCTACTCCTGCACATATAGTGCTGGCATCATCAAAAGCTTACGAGTTTCCTTGGTCGATATTTAATGCAGCAATTTAAGCACAATAAATTGCCCAACATTTTCGCGCCGCTGCCGGGGATGGTGCTAAGGGATTAGGCATTAGAATTTAATTCAATATTTATTTTTCTTTAGACAAAATAACTTGTGAGACCTGGTGACAGCAGGATCTTCACAAAGGAGTTTAAATTTGAGTTTTCTGATGATTTAGTGTTTAGCTAGTTTTTAATTTTCGTCTTTTCAAACAAACCCCCTGCATGAATAAAAACAAATCAATCGATTAGTATGCTCTCTTCCTGCGCTTCGTGCGATCACGAAGATCAGAAAGTCTATTGATTTTGTTCAAATAAAAAAA
>APFE030722931.1:47400-62218 GCA_000404065.3 Pinus taeda
TGAAGATATGAATTTATTTGTGTTATGGGGCAATTCGTCAAGGTCGACCAACAACCAAATAACCCCCATGTGTGCTCAACGTTTTAATATAAAAGGAGGTGACTTGATAGTCATTAGAACACACTTCACTCTTGATTTCTCTCCACTTGTTTTGGGTTTTAGTGGAAGATAAGTCTAAGAGGAGGAAACCCTAGATGCAGTAGGGAAGGAGCCTAAGCTTGAAGTCTAAACGCAGTCCTAGAAGATGCCCTAGTTGGTAACGCACAAGAAGAAAATGAACTTGTTGGAGGCAAGGGAAGCTTTGTCTTAGCCACAACAAGGAGAACTGAACAACGTGGTAATAGAGGTATGTTTCATGGGTCTTTTGGAGGGCCGAGTTTGTTGTAAGGGAGGCCAAGGTAGCTCCCTAAAGGAAGAGACAAGAGAAGGTTGTTTCAACCTGTGTAGAGGTGTTCTTGGGTGCTAAACTCATTGGTGAAGGGTAGTGTAGGCTGTTGTGGGTAGGTCGCAAGCCCTACGAGATGTTTGGAGGGCAACGTAGGTGTATTGAGGGTTGTCTATGCCCAAAACAACAGTGAAGGAAGCCACCACTTCTCCTTGGGTAGGCCGCGGGCCTTAACACCAAATCAGGGCATGCGTAGGACTATCCAAGGGTATTAAAGTGCTCAAATCAGCAGCGTGGAGGCAGAGGATACTTGTGGAGGAAACGCAGTTGTTAAAGGGACTGTGTGGGTATGTTTTAGGGCTAACTTGGACCACAGTGGTGCCCTAACCAGAATATAGTCATAACAACAGTGGTACTTGGTGCAACAGTGGTACATTGGTGTAGCAATGGTACATAGGAGCAGCAATGGTACTTGGTGCAGCATTGGTACAAAAATGGAAGCAGCAATGAGTACATGTTGTACAGTGCAACATAGTGCACATAGGAGCAACAATACATAGCATGATGTACAGTGTGGCATAGTGCACACAATAGTAGTGATAGTGCAACATGGTGTAGATTAGTATTGCTGGACATTGGTGCAACAATGGGACATCATGGTAATGATGGACATATAGCGGCAACAAGAATGTTTTGTAGGACTTGGATGATGAGGTATTGCAACAAAAGTATGATGAGGTATTGCAAAATGCATTTGGGTGCAACATAGTGCAACGAAGAGCATAACATAGTGCATCAATATAGTGATGGGTATAGTCATGATTAATGAAGCATGATGAGATGCAGCATAGTGATGATGGGTGCATCATGGTGCAACATAGTTAGGTGCAACATGATGATGAGGTGCAACAAAATGATAGGTGATGGAGTCACCTTGGATAATTAGTTGAAGTAGCATGTCTTCAATCGAGTTCATCTACCTCATGTATCATCTTCTTAGAGATGATCTATGCTCTTATTTAGATAAGTCAAAATGTTGACTTCTGTTGTATATGTACTATCTCTCTCTCTCTCTCTCTCTGCTAAACTATTGAATAACATATAAGAAGAATTAATCAAGGGTTTTCCGACATTGGGGTTTTTCCCTGGCTATAGCCACATCTTGTGTCCTCTTGTCTTGGCTTGTCTTCTGCAATTTATGTTTATGTTCTATCTTCAATTTACTATTACGCTGATGTGATTGCTAATTTGGAAAATATATTGAGCTAACTATGAAAATTGAAATAAATTTCTCTAAGCATAGAATATACCCAAAACTTAATAGAATCTAGCCTTAGCGGTGCTAAAAACAACCGACTTCTACTTCCTTCTCATCCAGGATATCGAAGCAAAACCCAAAGAGAAACAACATTCAGAAGTGCTTTTGCAATCCTCAACACCGCATGCCCAATCAACATCAGAATAACAATGCAGCCTGACAACTCTAGCAGTGTATCTCAGTCCATGAGTGATTGTGCCCCGAAGATATCTTAGAAGATTCTTGGCACCAATCCAATGTGACTGATGAGGCTTAGCCGTATGTTGGCTCAACATGCTAACTGCAAAACATATATCCAGACAGGAGTTCACCAAGAACATTAATGTTACTATGAGTTGATGAAACTCAAAGGCATTTCCCAAATTAGGTCTAGCAACACTACCGAATAACTTCTTAAATTTTGGCTCCATCAGGGTAGTCATAGGCTTGCATTCCACCATTTGAAATTTGAAATCCAACTCCCTCTTACTTTTGTAAATGAGAGGGCCTGTACCTGTCAGAAAGAGGTACTCCACATAAAGTACCATAATGAGAGATCTATCATCCACAACCTTAATGCAATAGTTTGAATCGACTTCACTCCTAGTGAATCTCAGCTTCATCAAATAGCTATCAATCCTCTCATTCCAAGCCCGGGGTGCTTTCTTGAAACTATAGAGAGCTTTCTTCAACCTGCATACACAATATTCCCGATCATGAATCTCAAACCCCTCGAATTGTTCCACATCCGTGGTCTAGCTATTACATGAGGGGAATGGTCCCCTTGTAAGGTTTCCTTCGGTGCATCTCAAACATGTACCTTCATGCTCTACTTTGAATTCAAGCATCCTTGTCACCATCTATCTCATATTGAGTAGTGCCTTACAGTGAAGATGGGCAGACCTCTAGTGACATTGAAGAGATGTGGCACATGACATGGTCCCCAATGGACTTATTGCAACTTGATACAAAGTGCCAACCTTCCTTTCCATCGATGAATGCCACCTTGCAACCTTTGTCTTCCATTGCTGAAATGGACACCAGGTTCTTCTTGAGATCGGGTACATATAGAACTTTGTGTAAATGAATTGTGTTCCCTTGATTCAATTGAAGGGTAACATTCCCTACACCCTTTATGGGATAGGGTGTAACATTCCCTACACCCTTTTAGAATGGCTCCATAGTTCTGTGACAACCTTGTTTAAGGAAAGGCCACCCATAAACAAGCCCAAATCACTCTAGACCTTGACACCTGCTCCTCGGCACTCCTGGATTGCAATTCGGTCACCAAAACAACCCTAACAGGCCCTGAAATCCTCACTGGTTTCCCTCCTTTTGTTGTGGCCAATACAGAATAGGTCTCCTTCCTTCAATGAGCTCTTCTTGTGTTGTGTTGCTCACTTTGGATGAGTGAAATGACACTCTAATCACCTAATATCTATATCTAATATGAGGGCTCCAACAAAACTTCATCATAGGGCTTGACAAGCTGTGATAAGGCTTATTAACATCAATTCAACCTTGACCTTGTGCCACCATGCCCACACATAACTTTCAAAAAATCATAACTCCATTTCTACAACTCAGAATCATATGTTTTTTTATGTGTCAAATTTGTCTCAATGAGTACTATCATCCTCATCCATCACATGTCGAAATGTGTCCATGGTTTTGGCCCAAACAATGATGGGTGCAATGTGAAAATTCCTAAACTTGGAATCCCTACTACAACAACTAATTAAGCTTCTCCTATTTGTTAATTGCTGAACGAATTATTCACTACTTCCTACAACAAATATCGAAACTAATACACTGCAACCTTCCCTTAATTAAATTATATGCGGAAACAATACACTGAGCAAGAAAGAAAATACAACACAATGACATCGTTATTTTTGGACAAATGTCCTGGAAAAACCCAATGCGGGAAAACCAGTGCATCAACACTGAAGGTTTTTATTATCAAGCAGTAGTAATTTTTTAACACAATCTCTGGATGCCTTCCCGACAATCCAGTTACAGATAATATCAATGAGAGAGAGAATTGTGAGATTACCTCACACTATATTGGAAATCCTGGCTGATTCAGCCCTTGAATGAATAAACCCTAGTTGCCTCTATGTTAGCCCAACATCACACTATCTAGGGACTACGTCACTCTCCCCAGCTAATCGATTTGCCTCTGAGATTCAAACTTTTGCTCTCCCGGACTAACACCTCGGCTTCTAGTTTCTGAAATCGAACTCTCCAACAAATTTATGGATTCCCTCTAGGCTTTTGCATTGCCTCTGTGTGGTCCTGCTTGGCCCTACATCAGCCTCACTGGCTCTATGCTGCCTCTATTGTATACTTCTCTGCCTTCTCTGCTGAGTATTCTCCAACCAGGAAAGATTTCCATTCGAATAATATCCCTGCCCCTCACTGCAAAAAGCTCACTTTGAATTTCTCTTCAGCAATTTCTCCCCTTTAGAAATTTGATCTTTTGAACTCTACTCGATGTGTTCTCCAAGTGCCCATCAAGCCTCCTCTTATAATCCTCTCGTTGATCAATCAACGTCCCAGATTAGATTCTAATCAATGGCTAGGAACATATTGAGTTGATATCTACCTTCTTCTAGAAGTTTCACCCATAGTTTAGATTAATACCCATTAATTATTTTAATTTCTTAAGTTTATACTTAGGGACCCATTAAAAATAATTAATTATTTTAATAAATCTGTCTCTGGGTGGAATTTCCCAAAACAATTTCTGTGTATTGGAGAATGCATGTTTCTAAGCCCCTCATTGCAAATTTTGAGACTTACAACACATCCGATGCTACCAGAAATCAACACTCCCTCTTAGTGAGGAATGTGCTCTAGCAATGCACCCTGTTGGAGCATCACCCTATTCTGTAACATCTCCTTCTGAGCTACTGATGTCTAACATCCTATCCACCAACTACTGTGAAAATGTTACATATGTACTGTTGTTGACCCTACCACTACCAACATTGCATTTGTACTGCAACTCCCTTTGAAATTTTGCATCCATGCTGCTATTGACCTTGCCACTGCCAACACTACATCTGCACTGCATCCTTCTCCAACTGCTGCTACTACTGCATCAAAAAAGGAAAAGCATCCAAAATACTGAACTAACTATGTTCAGTACGATGCATCTCGTTGCTGTATTCTGACTACTACTAGTCTGGAGGATGATGAATCTCGTTCATTGCAAGACCACTATTCATATCCTACAGTGAAGTCTTTATTTCAAGGCATCCTCAATTCCTTGTGCACTAACAGGATCCAGAGGTTTTCATCATGCCCTACATTGACGGGTGTGCAATCCAACACAATTGCCAACGTACCTAATAAAACATCAAATAAAATAGGATTAATTATTGGAATAATTAACTCACAAACATATTCTGCCTCAAAAGAGCAAAACAACCATGTAATGCTCAACATAAAATTTTAGTTAATGAGCAAGGAACATTCTGCGTATAAGTGCCCTGTCATTATTCCTTTTGGAATAGATAATCCACCATATTTCCACTTGCTATCATGTCAGGGTTCTAATGTTGGGAAAGTTTCAAAATAGGATGATTTCATATCATAATATAGTGGTTCTCAGTGCCTTAGATGTTGCTATGCTTAGACAAGATATAGTGTCCTCATACTGTTGTAACAAATGTGCATAATAGCATACGAATGCACATAATAGCATTGGGAAAAGCACTCAAGATGTTGGTTTCATCTCGTCAATGAATCACCTCTTTGCTACTGAAATCCACCTCTTCACAATGCCCTTTTGTTGGTATCTTTTCTGTAGTGTCTTTCATGGCAGAATCCTCCAACAACTGTTGAAAATGCTGACATATGTCCTGAAAAGTGCACCATCTTTCTATTTAGGATTAGATCTCTTTACTTGAAACCTTTGACTCATGCGATATTCATACCATTGAACATCTTGGGCCATTGAAATTGTCTGCAGTAAAATTGGTTCCCAGGACATAGTTCTATCAAGTATTACATCATGACATTTTTGAGGTGGTGACCAAAAGAGATGTTGTTGCACCAGTGAACACTTATGCACTAATTTAGAAGTTTCCAACAAATCATCATGCCCATAAGAATACAAAGCTTGATAGACAACATATTCTTCTTGAATGCATCTACCTCTATTACCACTACGTTTCTTGACCAGAATAGCCTTTAAGAATATCTTTGACTACAATACTTTTTCCAAAACCCATTCCACCCCTAGTGAGAAGAAGCACAAATCTTCTCACTATGGGCATCCACCAACACTACTACATTCATATTAATAGTAATCCTTTAATGATTCACAATGGATTTCATTATGTCCAATAGAGTAGAAAATCACATATATATGTTAAGTCTTTATAGCCAATTTAAAATGTTGTTTTTTTTAACAATATTGAACTAGTTCAAGAAAGCAGCTTTTAGAATGCTTGAAAACCATATTCTTCCAATCTTGATTATTTGGAACGCTGTTTAACATTCTAAAATCTCGTTGACCATAAAAGCTTAACAGAAATAATGCATATTTTCATAAAGGATTTTACCCAGTGGCAAAAAACATGACAGACCAGAGCTTCTGTGAATTGTAGTTACCATGTAGAACCTAGACAATAATATATTTAGAAGACTCCCAATGAAATTCAAAGTCTATAAGAATGCAATTGTCTAACTGATGTAGAAGTTGAGCATAAAGCAATTGGATCTCCTCCTTAGTACAAATACTAGAAAGATATGCATAGAGGACCTCTTGAATCTTAGCAGAACCACTCTTATCTCCCCTCAAATACTCATAGAGGTTGCATTTTCTTTTCTAGAAAAAGTAATCCCTTGCGATATTGAGCCTGCATTCCTCATTAGTGGGGGCAATGGAGAGGCTAATGATCTGACTACACGAATGCCTCATTTATGTTCCTGATACGACAACAAAGCTTTGTCTCTGACTCATGAACATAAGATATAAATCCCTAATTTTCTCAAAGGAATATGACAAGGATCTCGTATCCACTGCCCCAAGAGGAGAGAAGGAGGGATATATCATCATGCAGTAACTTGCTAACAACCTGAAAGATCCTGCTTCTCATATTATTGAGTTAGTCTCAATCTAAAGCTCTCTAAATCCCCATCTTGAATATCAAGATGATTGTTAATTCTTGCACATGATATGTGATCAAATATAGTTACTATTGTAGGCATTACATGAGCAGATTCAACAACACCCTCTACTCCATCTTTGGAAACTAAAAGCCCTATATAAGCTAGAATGTTGCCACCCAAGGTTACCTAAGGAGTACCTCTTATTTATTTCCATATATTTTATGCACGATGCAATAAAAGGCTATTCCCATAGCTGACAAGCTCGACCATTCAGTGGTTGCTATAAGGCCGTGAATTGCTGCTCAAAGTTTTTCTAGTGTAGCTGTTGTCCTTGCAGTGGTATGAACATGAACTCCAGAAATACCTACTATTTTCCCAAGGGTAATTCCCTTCAAAGTTGTATCTAGAAATTTTGCAGGAGGAAAAACTCTTTCTGATGCAACCGCTATAAATGTCTTTTGTTTGCAGTAGGACAAGTTTCATAATAATAAGAACTTTAAAGGTGACCATATTTGCTATAGTAGGAACAGGTTCATATTTCTATTTATGGCTTTCAGTGATTAGTTTTGGGCTCTACCATGAAACAATAGACATAATTGATGGCATAACAAATACCTGGGTTAGTTGATCTAAGATAAATTAGATTACGAACCAATTGTTTGTATATCATCTCATTTGTTAGCTTTAAAACAATATAGGTTGGCGATTTCAACTCAACCTCCATCAATATTGTAACATATTTTCAACCCACCATATGGAAATTTTCCAACCAAGTTTTGGTATATATATATTTTTAATATAGAACAATGCATTTCTCGAGGCACACTCTAACCTATAATTCATATTTTAAGATAAGAATGCCATGGACAAGAACCATCAAAATCCAATGTTATTTTATATTGCAGCCAAAGACTAAGTGATATTATGGTTTTTAAAAACTATTTCTATATTGCACGTGTACTGGAACAACATGCATTTGCACCTTAATATTGCTTGATAATCCTTTGACTCCATCTCTACAATGATTCTAGCATCATTAAAAATTTCGCCCTTGTTAAACAGTGCATCATGAAGCTTGTAAACTTGCTACAATTAATCCCTTTCATATATCCATGAGTCAATATATTATATAATGTACATGGAAAAATTTGGAGACAAACCCATTCTAAGCATATGATCCAAAAAAATCATCCTAGTATTGCCACAACAAAGTCTCATTGCCATTTGGCTCCATAGCATAAAACAATTTACCCTTTTCATCTCTACCTCCAAATATACCTTTGTCACCATTCTTAAATGTAAACAACTTGCTAAAAAAACCACATCATCCTTACGCAACATTTTGATAGTTTGAGTCACTTGATTCCTTTGGAGTCTAAATACTCTTAGCCAGCAAACCACGTGATGAGGGGATTAGGAAGAACATTCCCATACTCGTTACAACTAAAGATGTTTATGTCACGTTGAATATCCAAAGATATTTTGACAATGTCGTATATACTCAGACAACATCTGCTTTGAGCTTGTAATTTTGTCATGTTCTTACATACATGATTTTTGCCATAAAATTCAAAGCATTTTTTCAAAAAGAAACCTTTTATCCGTTGCAAATGTAAATGGTTCTGTTATAGGAAAATAAATTGTTTATGATAATATGTCTATCAATTGGGTAGTTCCCAAGGTATTTTCTTTCCTTGTCAAAGGTCAGGTCACCTATTTTAGCACTGAGGGATGCTAATTCTTTATCCTATTGATGATGCTCATGCCTATTATAGGAATCTTCTTTCTGTGTACATGTAACCATATTATTAATTTGCTTCGCTATAGAATCCAATCAGTTGTCCAGATAAGCCTTTTCACAACATTTGCTTCCATCCTTTTTATCTATTACATGGCTTCCTTTGCCAACTCCATTGTTATTTCTTAACACTCTTGTCAAATATCCTTTTTGTAGGGAATTTCTTTACAAATTCCTCTTAATGGTATTGGACAAGAGACTTAATCAAATGTTTTTCTCCCACTCTGAAGATATTTTTGGTGTTTGTGGGTGTGATTTGTCTCAAGTGAGGAAATTATAGGTCCTTCTTTTTAGCTCAATCGAGCTGCACTCTGTCATATTTTTGTTGTTCCTTTCCTAACCTTTTTTATGTCATCCCACCTACCAACCTCTATGTAGATGTTGGATAGAAGCACATAATAAGTAGCATTTGTTGAGTCCAGATTTATAACACGTTATGCCACACGTTCTCCAAGTTCTACATTGAAATGTATTGCATAGGAAGCAAGTTATATGCTCAGATCAACCAAACTTGTGGTATAGGTCTCTATATAAGGGATCCGACTTGTTGTATTAATTCAAAAATACACCACAGTTTTGTACACAATACATAGACTGGACCGAACTGTTTCTTGCATTTGATGCCACAGAGCTAAGCTTGTGTCTAGATCCTCAAGATCTATTTTCAACATAACACTTTTCAACACTTTGTCAAGTATGCGAATTCCAAAAAAAAATTCAGATAGTGTTGGCCTCAGAAATTCAGATCAAAAGTTAAGCATCAAAACGCTTGAGCGAAACATTTTCATGACAGAGGACTTCACAAGAATGGAACTAGTGTGCTCGAGATCATTCAGAAGTATATGAGTTCTGGAACATAGATTGAATACGGATGTTAGCACTCAGGTCTACAAATTAGTGCATATGCCAAACAATTGTCGGAGGTAGACGTATTAGCATACAGGTCTGTAAATTAGTGCGACATTATATACAGGACAACTTCTGAAAATTAAGTTGTCTTTGCACAATAGAATTCCGTGGATAAGGGGTTGAGCCATACCACAGAGACCATAGAAGTGTGTGTCCAGAAGTCTGAAATAGTCCATTGAGTAAACCAGATTGAGCCAAAGAAAAAAAATAAACCCAAAACAGTCATTAACACTTCAGCCTATCCACTTCAGAATTGCATTGAAATTTCAGAACTAGTGAATATCTATGTCAACAAGGCCACATAGATTGAATACTTGATAAAGCTGCTTCACGTGTAGTGTAGTCTTTCAGGGGGGCCAACAGCTCGATCTCTAGGATGATTACTTGGCCATAGAGACTTGTCATAGTTACATTCACTCTTGCTTGGGCTTGTCCTCGACTTGGCTCTCATACCATGTTAAATTTAGGATCAGATGTTCTTTGTTGAAGACAGAAGCTTCAATATCTCATTAGCCCAATTATTAACTCATTAGTTGAGAGATCCCTGTAACTTCCTTAAAGAAGATAACTTTTGAAAGGATGACAATCAAGCTTTCCAGAGTTCACATCTGTCTTGTTCACAATCGAAATTGTGAACAAGGCTATAACGTTGTCATCAATTTATAGGTACAGTAATGTATCACCATTGCTACTAAGTAGTACTGATGTCATACATAATGTTGGACCATAAATAGTGGTGAGCTTGAGGTGACATACATAGAATAGTACCACGTACATATAACTGTGAGGGAACCAAGAAAGACCACTGCCCAGGGTTCTATTTTTTTTTATACTTTTATGATAGCTTTAGATCTTGCAAACTTCCAAGAGGACCACTTCTTCTTGAGAGATGACTTCAGCAGAATTCCTATTCTGCTACTTGATGCTAGGTATAGAAGATTTCAGGGAGACTAATTCTCCTCAAATTGAGAAAGAATTGTCTTTGCAAAAATGAAATGCTTCCACTGCTTGTGACCAAAAATTTATTGAGGTCTATTTCTGGGATCACAATGAACCTACTGTAAATCAACATCTCCACAGGTTGACTCACCTGATATAAGCAGTTTTAATTGTGAATATATATGTGTGTGTGTGTGTGTTTTGATCAGGTCACTGTAGGAAGTGCAAGATTCATAATATCAACACATATTCTTATCACTACATTAGTCTCCATATATCTTACTACCCTCATCTAGGAAAGCCACTGACATTAGAATTTATGAGGTTAAAATAGATTATTGTCCAGAATTTAAGTCATTGTTATGAGTTTTGTTGAGTTTCATTGTCCATATGACATATACATCGCTAATACCTTATTCATTGTGTCATGGCTAATATAGGACGACCAAGAATTTCAATTAACAGAAACTAGAGTGCAGGTCTGGAGGATACATACAAGACTTTGATAAGCCATACCTTAGAAAAATACGAGTCTTAAAGAATCACATTTGGGTTTGAACAGAATTCTTGAGAAGGTGCATATAGAGGCAATATGTAGTCATAGTGAGTTACTACCACACCATTATAGATCCATTTTGATGAGCCATAGACCATATAAGAATGAATATGCTGAAGGTATTGTGGATAGAGGTATAATGAGGCATTTCTAATACAGTGATGCCAACAGCCAAATATAGTGATGCCTGTAGCTTTCTTTTGAGGAAATAAAATGTTGCCTGAAGTGAACCCATAATTTCCAAGGTTAAGTGTGAATGCCAATTCCTCTTTCAAGTCCATTACCACAATTCAACAATGCCTTTTTAGTGTTCTCCTTCAATCAAATTCTTATATACTCTTCCCTCAAAACCACACATTCAGGGAGCTATCCATTCACTTGTGTGGAAACAAAAGCAATTTAACTTCAGGCTTTGCTAGATTGTCTCTAGATTTTCAAGTTCCTCTAATAAGTGGTCAGCATCGTACCAAAGGAATGATAAAAAATACACTATAACCTTGAGTAGGTCTAGAATAAATGTGGCCCTTGCATTCATATACCAGCAAAATAGTGGATTGCACCAACATAAATACACCATTAGAAAGTTCTATTACATCTAATGTGTCATTATATAGGGCTGCTAATTTTTTGTTACAAATCTAGGCTTATTTTCAGCAACATCTATCTTTAGTTTACTTATGATCTATATTTAGTATCAACTAACTTATATAGTTCTTTGTAGATGCAATTTCAAAGGAGCTTCATCCATATTATCACATGGACAAAAGAAATTGGATGAAATTGAAAAATAGGTATAGTTTGTGTATTTGATTATTCATTGTGATATGCAAAAGATGTATCAGTGGTAACTTGTGCTCAATAAAATTTATAAGACTTGAAACTGGTTATGTGTAGGACACTAAAATAATATAGAGATGGGGTTGAGGAATTCTTAAAGTTTGCCGAGGAGCATTCAAGGAATAAGATGTCCACAAAATGTCCATGTAACAAATGTGGCATAGTGAAAGTGCAAACATTTGATAAAGCACGAGAGCACTTCATTTGTGATGGTATAATAGAACAATATAACATTTGGTATTTGCATGGAGAGAGCATTCCTAGTCAGGTATCTTGAAAAAAATTGAATTGATCTAGTTTCAACCTTATATGTTTTACAGTAAAGATATCACTTATTTTTATATGTGCAAACTCCATTTTCTTTTCTTTGTCTCCTTTAGATTCCATCTATTATTGATAAAGACAGGCAACATTCTGAAAATGAGCCACATGAAGTTCTCGAGCATATTTCATCTCAATTGGTAAGCCATTTCATATTAGTCAAGGGCCCTATTTGACTAGGTTGACCAAATGCTATTGATTTTAATTTTCATAAAAACCATAAAATTATTAACATAAATTTTAATTTTCTTATTAATAGGGATATGAACATGTTTTGGAACATGATTATGATAATCAGGTTGATGAGCATGAAACATTGTTTAAGAATGATAGTGAAACTCTAAATGATGATGATGATGCAACCATTGTTGGTGATTAAATGCTTGAAATGGTGAATGATGTCAATCGATGTCTTAATCAAAACATCAATGAGGTTTGTGATAATGAGGGGTTGGCATCAACAAATGTACTAAATGAACTTAATGAATATAAGAAGCTTATTGAAGATGCCAAGAGGCCATTATACCCAGGTTGTGTTGACTTCACAAAACTATCATCCATTGTAGAATTCTACAATCTGAAAGTGAAGAGTGGATGGTCTGATACAAGTTTTGACCAAATGTTAAAATTGCAAAAAGATGTGCTTCCTAAAGATAACACACTTCCAGATTTTGCATATGTTGCAAACAAGTTGATAAAATCATTGGGATTAAACTATGATATGATACAGGCATGTCCAAATGATTGCATTTTATATTGAGGAAGTTATGAAAGTAAATATCAATGCCCAACATGTGGAAAATCTCAATGGAAGGTGGATGCTCAATCTCAAAAGGTGCGGAAAGGTATTCCAGCCAAGGTGTTAAGATATTTTCGCATAGCACCAATGCTAAAAAGAATGTATAGGTATGATCTTGAACATTATAATTTTATTCAAGTTTTCCCCTTCTTGTATTATCTTTACCATTTGTCGTAGTGTTATTATATGATAATATATTATATAAATGATAAAAATATTTTTCATTATAGCTCTGAAGACATGTCACAAAAAAAGAGGTGGCATCATGAGAATGCAAGCAATGATGGTCAAATGCACCACCCTGTTGATAGCCCAACATGGAAAACTATTGATGACAAATGGCCTAGTTTTTCTAGCGAACCTCGAAATGTATGACTTGCAATGGCAGTAGATGGATTTAATCCTTTTGGAGACTTGAGCAGCACATACAGTGTTTGGCTTGTAGTGTTAGTTAAATACAATCTTCCACCATGGTTGTGCACAAAAAGAAATTTTTGTATGCTAATATTGTTAATACCTGGTCCCAATCAACCAGGCAATGACATTGATTTGTATTTGAAACCCTTGGTAGATGAACTAAATGAATTATGGGACCAAGGTGTATGGACATATGATGCTTATAGTAAGACATGCTTTAACATGAACGCAATTCTTATGTGGGTGATCCATGATTTTCTTGCTTATGGGAATATGGCTGGTGTAGGTTTTAACCCTGTACAAAAATTACCTGCATACGAATTCTAAAACACATAAAATAAACAATGTGAGATCATAACACATAAAACACATATACACAAAGATTTTCCCCTGGATCCCAAAACCGGGACTACCAACTTGATTTTTTCATTATGTTCCTTTCAGTGTTACAATGCATATTTATCCATGCTAAAGCATCCAATACCATGGACAGAAAAAACATTGCGTCCAAAACCATGGACTAAAAGCCATCGCGTCCAAAAACATGTACAAAAGTCATGCACAAAACCATAGGTGGGTCTGCCCAACCTAAGATAGGGTCCAAAATCAATGGGTTACAGGTGCCCCTCAAACCCCCTGTGACCTCCCCCAACCCTTGGTTAACTATGTGGGCTAGTCATGGAAAGAATATAACACAACCCAACATTCTCCCACTTGTTGTTTTCTTTCCATAGGGGGCCACAAGAGAACTTAGTCATTTATCCAGCCCTGCAACACCCATTGTTTCTCTACACCAAGAGAACTTCTCAAAGCTCACAGATTTTGTCAATGCATCTGCAGTATTCTTCAAAGTGTCCACCTTTACTAGTAACACCTTTTTGTCTTCTATCATATCCCTCACAAAGTGATACTAAAAACCAATTTGCTTTGTCTTTAAATGATATGCAGGGTTTTTTTCCAAGAAAATTTCACTTTGGTTGTCACAGTCTATCCTTCTAGCTTCCTATACTAACCCCATACTTGAACACAATATCTACAACCAAACTACTTCCTTGCTTGCATGAGTGGCTGCCATGTATTCTACCTCTGTAGTTGATAGTGCCACTGCAGATTGTTTCTTATTCATCCCAACTGACTGCACCTCCAAATAGGTTAAAACACATACCCACTTGTAGATCTTCTCTGATCCAGATCTCCAGCCCAGTCTGCATCAACAAAGCCACGGATATCCAACACTCTGTCCAATCCTGGTCTTCCTTGGTAGCACAAACCATAATCACTAGTGCCACGCAAATACCTGAAAACCCGCTTCACTGCTGTCCAATGCTCCTTTCCTGGTTTTGACATAAACTTGCTTAGTACTCCTAGTGCATGTGCAATGTATGGTCTAGTACAGACCATTGCATACATCAGGCTACCGACTGCACTTGCATATG
>APFE030722937.1:4690-33854 GCA_000404065.3 Pinus taeda
TATTATTTTTATTTTTTTATTTTTTTAGCATGGTGAGTTAGTAATTTGTTAGAGTAATTTAGGTGAGGTTGAAGGTCAAACCTAACGAAAACTACTCTAAAACCAAGAATATATCCAATGGTCCGTAAGTCATATATACCATGAATTTATGACTTAACAAGAGCCGAGACTCCATGAGGGCGGGGGAACTTACTCCCTAAGCCTTATCACAATGCATGAAACATGTCCTTCCATGGGATTTGAAAATGGGTGGAAGAGATAACATTTTATTGTGCCAACCACTCAGTGGTCCCATAAAGAGACTTATATTAGATTTCCTTTTAATAAGTAGGTGTAGAAGAAAGTAAGGACAAATACAAAAGTTGACATATAATATTCACAAGTTCCACGTGTTATGGATATTTGTGAGATGCTACAACCTATTTAAATATTTAGTTGTTCTTATTATTTAGGAATTTCTATTTTTGCTTTGTGTTTTTCTCTCAAAAGATTAAAAAATGAAATGTCATAGCTATGATAACACTAGAACCAAAGTTTACTTGACTCCAAATGATGGGTTTGAGCCTTTTTGTGTGAGATATTACAACTTAAATATTTAATTGTTCTTACTATTTTTTTCTTTTAAAAGATAAAAAATGAAATGTAATAGTTATGATAACACTCAAAGTAAGGTTTACTTGACTCCAAATGATGAGTTAGAGCCTTTTTATATGCAATGTTTATTGTCAAAGGTCATTGGAGGTTTCTAACTTGTAAAGAATAAAATTAGATGTTTCATTTGTTCAACAAGTTCTTATCAAGGTCAACGATTTATATATAAATCACTCTTCCTTTTACTTACCCTTTTTTTCCTTTGGTTTGTTTTTAATTGATGCATAGTCTTAGTTGCAAATAATCATGATTTTTGGTTAGTTTCCTTGGAGAAAAAGGCATAATATTTGGCATGAAAAGGGCTACAGCTACGTGGCTAGCTATTCATGTAGCCATTTTTTCATGATTATCAAGGATTTTTTTTTTGGTTGGTCAAAAGAGCATCATTACATTATCATCAGTGAAATCCAAAGTACAAAATTAGGCTGCATGCCCCCTTAGCTTCACTACAAACAGAGGGGAGAGCGACGGGTGCCAAAGATAACAAAACATGCAACCATATAATCATTATTTATGTTAGGCTTCCTAGCCTTACATTATAAAAAGATGACAAAAAATACCAAGAACCTAAGATAAACATGTCATGGAGGGTGGTGAGGTGAAATTCTAGGAGGACCTGCATCGAAACCAGCACGCTCATGCATATGGAAAGCAAAGTGCTCCACTCGGGCCTATAAATCATGTAGGTGATCATTGAGGCATCTCTGATTGTGGCGAATACTCTCAAGCAGCTTTAGAGTCTCATTGAGGCATAATTGGATGTCATTAAAATAGGCCACCAATTCGTTCTGGTCTTCATATCAATGATCTCTCATGATGTCCAGGGTGACCTAGATGCCTTTCAACTGATCTGCAATGGTTTCCAACGAGGCTAGAACCTCCACTTCACCCTGGTGAACACTCACGAGCTTGAGCGACATCATCCGCTCGTTCTTCGCTGACCACATCCTCTAAAGTCAAACTCAAGCCACTGTTTTACTGTTTAGCGTGGCCCTAATACCCTCCTCCACGACGAGGATTCCCATGCTACCAAGGCATTACTTGCCACTCCCGAATACACTAACCAGAATGACTAGAGAGGGTACAACCTCCCAAGAGGAAACAACTACTTATATATGCCCTAGCCACCATGAACAATGCCACACACTTCTCGATGTGGCCCTACAACACTGACTAAGCCAGGCCACTAAACGAAGTTGGAAAAGAATCACTCTGCTCGATCTCCTGAATGACACTAATCCACTATCAGTCCATAGGCAAAACAGAGGAGGGCTAGTCGCAATTCTTTGCCCAAGACCATACAACCACACACACGATAGCTCACATAATTCCTCAATATACAAATCTAGGAGACAAATAACAAGAGAATTATACACTGCCCCACAACCAAGAGCACCCCCTCCTTCGTGGAATTTTCCAGACGGCCTCGACGAAAGCAGGTGCCATCATAGACCCTGACCAACTGTGAGAGAGTTATCTTCAGAAAGCAAATGTGGCCATAGACATAGCCATTCCTTCCATAGGGCAATGGGGCAATGTCGAGTTACCAACCACCACCAACAACCACGACACAAGAAAATACCTTAACCAAGTAGAAACAAGAACCTGGAGACCGCCGAGTACCCTACAACTTAAAACAACCCGCATTCGATGGTACCCAAGGTTCCACCCTGCATTACCAACCTTGACACACCAAAGGGGAGAAAAATCTCCGAACAAACCAGGATCTCATATGAACGCACACCAGCCTAGCAGAGAAGCCACAACTCCAGAGTCCGAATACTCCATAGAGGTCTAGCTACCCCATGGCCATGGCAAGCTCGCTTGACCTTTAACACTCTTGTTTGCCACCCTACATGCAAAGTTCATCGCCCAAGAAACCACAACTGTTATATTATCACCACCATATAATATAACAACCAAAGGTGGGTTTGGAGGGCTCAATCGATCGCCGGCCCGTCACATCACTTTATGGTTCAACATGTTTACACCTACCACATGACTCATGAGGCGCACTCTGAGGTGAACCTGCCATGTGTTGATACACCCCATCGAGGCATGATTATCGAGGAACTAAGAAGAATTTGGGGTTTCAATTTTTTTTATAAGTGAAAATTTTAAACCTTACATTTGATTCATTACCATTATTATATAGTCTATTCAAATAAATTCCATAACTTTATATGTTAGTGTAAAAATTCATTGTAAATTATAATTTTATTATCTTCTATTTTAATTAAAAAAATAGTATTTAGTATTTGTTATTGAGGCTTTTACCATTGGAATTTTATATTTTTTAAGATAGAGGATTTATTTAATATAATAGAGGTTAAAATGATAGAGCATGTTGAAAGGACGCGTTATTGATTTAAAATTTGATTTTTGTTATAAGCTTACAACACTTAGAAATTGTCAGTATTGCATTATTATTTGTTTTATTACTTATTATACTCATATGCTCAATTACAAAACCAAAATGTTTATAGAAATCATAATTAATAAATGAAATGAAATGATATTTGAAGGTCCACGAGACTAAAAATAGTTTAGTAGACCATTAGTTCCTTGTTTTTCGCTTTTTGCAATTCATTCCTTTTCCGATTCAAATTGATGATGCGTTGGCCCAACTCCAATGAACTCTTTTTGTTGTAGATCACACATAGGGTTGAATTCCTCAATGTAGTGTTTCTCTTTCTTCCCAACTCTTTTCTCCATTCCTTTTTACGAAACTTCTCCATAACAAAATCCTTTAGCTCCTTGCTATTTGTGGGACTGGCATTGAGGTATATATTCCATTTTTGTATCCATGTGTGGTTTTGTTTCATCCATGTTTTCTTTCTTTCACTCATGCCTTCGTTGCAGATAACATTAGGCCATGTACCTACTCTCATTTGCTCAATTCTTTTTAGATATCTTATGAGCGCACCATAGCAATTGCTTCGATGGGAGTTGCTCCTATTTCACTCAACATGATCTCATAAGGTACTGAATTTTTTATTTTGAACTTGCTCATGATCAAACATTTTTGGATTTTCTCAATTTGTTTCCATTTTGAAACATGGGTGCTGCTAGCCCACAATTCACACCCATATAGCATCATTGGACAAACTAGGAGTCCAAAAAGCACTTTAATCGTTTTGCAATCCCATACTCTGCCTCTCTACATTTGTTTTGAAGAGCATATAATGCTTTCCACCCTCCTAAAATTCTTTTCTTTCTGCAGCCCTCCCATTTGAGTTTGTTGTTGAAATCAATCATGAAGTACTTGTACTCATTTACTTCTTCAAGAATGTTGTCTTCAAAGAAGAAAGTATGCTGGATCTGCTTCCTTTTATTAGAGAAAATCATTATTTTGGTCTTGCTAGTATTGACTTGCATCCCCACTGCTCTACAAAAATGCTCAAGGGCATATAAGTGCATTTGGAATTCATGGGTCGATTTAGAAATCAATACAATATCATCAGCATATAAAAGACGCTTTATCACAAACTACCCCAACCGAACACCATCTTCACCTTGCAGATTTAATCACTCTTCCAATTTATCAATATATAAGCCAAAAAGAGTAGGGGATAAAGGGCAACCTTGCTTGACTCCAATTTCACTTCTAAGGCTTTATGAAAAACCTTCTGAAGTTCTAATTTTGACTTTCACTTCTTCATAAAGTCTATGCACAACGACTGTATAATGCACAAGAATTTCAAGTTCTTCCATTCTACGCCACAACTTATTTCTAGGGATTGCGTCAAATGGTTTTTTGAAGTCAACAAAACAACAAAATACTTCTTCTTTGTCCTCCCAAACCTTTTCAGCAATGTGTCTCAACGTGATACCATGATCCACTGTAAAATGCTTCGGCCTAAAACCCATTTGTCCTATTTTTTTATTTATTTCTGCCCACTTACTAATTCTATTTTCTACAATGTTGCCAAAAAACTTTGCAAACAAAAAATTGACCATAATTGTTCTATGGTTAGATATATTATTAATATACCAAAACAACCGTGTTATATAAAATATTTAAAAAAATAAATGAGAAATAAAATAACATTTAATGTTATATAAATTACTTACAATAATTAAATAAAAATATAATCACACTTAATACTGTATTAAATAGTTAGAATAATAAAATGGAAATAGAACAACACTTATTTCTTTATTTCATTGCATATGTATGTCTTAGAAAAAGTACCAAACAACCATACCTTTAAAAACTACATACGATAAGACCAATAAAGAAGAACACAAATCAAGGAATTGCTTGGGAAAAAATTTAATAACACATCCTTAATTTTATATTGTTTTTATTATTATAATGTGACACTAACCATTACTGTTCTCTTTTGTTTTCACTATCACTTTTTAAAGTAACTTGAACTTTTATGTGACCATGAATGTTTTATTTATTATTTTTATGAATTCACTTTATAAGTTATAATTTTGATTTTTTTAAAGCTTTGGTAAGACTTTCCAATTTACATGTCCATTACACACTTTGTTATAGGGGAAGGGTAGCTCAACTTCGATTTCTGTTGCTGGACCATTACTTGATCGTATTGGTTTGCCACCCCCTCCATAACTTGCACGGTTTATGATCCACCTAACCACTTAACGGGATTACTCACCACCCGCCTAACGATCGAATTCCTCCATCACTACATGTTCTTTTACTACTGGATCCAATTCTTTTCCTCCTGGCTGGTTTCACTGATTCTTAATATATTTCTTTGCCGAGTAGCAAGTCATGGCATAACGAACCAACCAACGGAAGGGCAGAGGGAGGAGAGCGTGGGGTAGCGATGGATGGACCTGCGGATCATTGGGCAATCGATCTTTATCTCGAATTCCTCTTACCAGCGATGGATGGCTGGGGTAGCAAGCTTTTTCCCTTATAGAGGCAGTAATACGATTAGCTGCAAAATAATGCATCGAATCCATTATCTGTAATAATAACACAATAACTGCATAGTTCAATGGAGCGGCAAAACTCCCACAGACCACGTCACCTAATACATCGAATAAATATAATATCATATTCGTATAAAATGCCATTTAATTCTTTTAACAACTTTACCTGTTCGGTGAGACTTCATTTCCACGGCCACTGCCATTTGAGCTACCCCATGTGGAAAAGTTATAATTTTGATGAGACTTCATTTCCACGGCCACTGCCATTTGAGCTACCCCATATGGAAAAGTTATAATTTTGATTTTGTTTACCGTGAAAAAAATTAATAAAAAAAATCTATCCACCTGGACATGAATGTGAAATTGGTTCTCAAAAACGTCAAAAGAATGGCAGATCACTGCACGGCATAGCAAGCCAGATTTGGTAACGTTATAGTCGCACGATGTAAAACAAAAAATGAACTCGGCATGGGGAACATTCAGCATCTGATTCCCGCACGGCTCAATGGCCGTTTAAATAACAGGAAATTGGAAGCAAGGAATCATAGGGCATGGTAGTCTACGTCTGTTAAAGAAAAATACGATCATTGAATATACATATACATTGTATGTACCAATTATAAATTAGTGGATACTCTATGTTCGAAAGGCTGGTCACCTAATTACATAGACCAGGGTTGGCCTGATAAAAATCTGGCAGCCTTATTGACATATAAAAGCAAAGTTGGATCCATCTGTTATTTTGGGTCCCCTCCAGAAGCCGTACTAAATGCGGAGCAAAAAATCCACGCAAAGAACTTCTGAATTTACCGTCATCTGGGCTCTGTAATTACGAATTTAGGGTTTCCTCTGTCAATATCTGGTAAGGCAACGTGCTCAGTGTTTTCAGTGTAATATTTTGGGTCGTTCTTCCATTCATATAGCTAATTTCGAAGGTGGATGGATGGGTTTGAAAGTTTACGCCTCTATGTAAATTGAATATTATAGCTTTATATGGTCCAAAATCGGTTTTCCTAGTACGCACTTCGTATTTTTATGGTTTATGTCTGCTTTGCATTGATGTATGTATTGGCGTTTTCAACTGCTTTATGGATGGATTGATGGTTTCAGCTGTTTTTATCTGTGCTTAGATGGTTTTGATCTGTTTTTCTGACTGTTTTGATGGGTTCAGCTGGTTTTATGTACCTGTTGATGGTTTCGGTTGTCTTTGAGGCCTGGTGAAGTTGGTATTTTTTTATTCCAGAGGATAAGTTGTTTTACTTCAATGAATTTCTAAAATTCGTATATCTAGTTAATTCTAAATGTCAATTCAGTCTGCATTCCTCTACAGGACTGTAACAGCGCTGCTCTATGATCAAGGATTTCGTTATTGGATTTCCAAAATTCAATGAAATTATCTGTTGCTGTTGATGGCTCGAGAGGAGCAATCCCTAGTGTATGCATGAACTAGATGGTGTAGATTTAGGATCTGTAATTTCTCTCTGTTTTGGAAAGGCACTCGGTTTCACTCGAATATAGAAGGGATAAGGAATCCTCTTTTCCGCTCAGTTCGACTAGGAAGCCGGGCTGCCACATATTGGTGCTTTCAGTTTTCTTGTAGTTACACCAATATTGCTATTGCCCAAGCATTTTAGATGCTTTCTGCATTCTCAACCTTGGTTTTGTTGCAGAACCTGAATGCTCTTTCATAGCATAGTATTATTGAAACTGATATGCCTGATATCTTTAAAACTTTAGTTTTCACTTATACCTCATGGTGGCTTCCACACCTGGATGGATTATTTGGTCATCTGCTTCAAAGTAAAATTGCCAACGCCACAATGATGAGTGTTTTGTTAAGTATTTACTATGCATAAGTTTTATGGATGTGCATCCTATAGGATAGTTTAAGAAGATTTATATGAAATTTGCTGATCTTGAAAATTGAAACTGAGAGGACCAAGCAGGGTAGTTGTCTGAGGATTGGAAGTTTGCCAATCAATGGTCAATTGCTTAATAGTTATCATGTTTCAATGCATAATATTGGCCTATTGAGTTGCAATGAACATGCACATATGCTATTATTATGGGACCTGGTCCTCTACCATTTAATATGGGAAATGTCTACTGAGGCGGAGGAACTGCCCGGATGGCCAAAAGTGAATGGAATCCAGCCAAAAAAATTTCAAAAAATCTTGCACAAGCAGTGTTTGAATCATGTCTTTGATAGTGGAAATGGATTCAGGACCATCAAAAACCTTTGGGGCACCCAAAACCTTGAAGTTTGACCGCTGTAACCTGGATTTACAAAAATCCCTGCCGGATTTTATCAAAACCTTGCCAAAATTTCGATGATTTTCAAGGCAAAAATGCAGTCTGGTTAGGCTACAGCTTTAGTATTTTGCATGTGCGTGTGTGTTTGTTACAGTATTTTATTTTTTCTTGAAATTTGGCGGTGAGCTCTGCTGTGATTTATGGATTTTTTTATTATAGGATGACAGCTAGCTGTTACATTTTAACATATATAACACAAGGCCTTCACACATTTAATACATGTACCTTCCCGACTATTATGATTCTGCAGTGACAAAAGTGTCATAGAAAAACAGGTTGTCACTAATATTGCTATTGAGATATATATTTTTTTAAATTAGATATACCGGCTGATCAAAATGCTTTCAGTGATTCCATTGGGTACCATAACATCTTACCTTGGCCGTTGGGTTGCAAGAATGCAACTCAGAATTCCCTGATGTAATTGGAACTGCTTAATATTCAGTTTGATGTAATACAGTGTTCACATGTTCATGTTTAACAAATACTATAAACATGATGTTATAATTCTAGCTTTGTGATATTAAGAGTGGCAGAAGACTGTAGTATACGAAATGGGCAAAGAATTAAACTTTTTTCACCACCAGAGAAATTGCGTTTATTATTTGAATTTTGCTTGGTAAAACAGTCGTCAGCAGCGGCATATTTTCGACCAGATTTTGAAGTTGGACTGTTGATTACAAGGGTAATTAAATGTGAAAATTTCTAAACTGAAATTCTATTACTGCAGCCACTGATTTATTTCACCTACTTATTATTCACAATAAGTTATTTACGAAATCCCTTCAGCAAATATTAAAATAAATTCTACTGCAGTTATCACACAATTACTTAGAGAAAAAATACATGTACAAGAACCAATCACATCAACACAGTTATTTTTGGACAATTGTCCCTGGAAAAACCCAATGTGGGAAAACCGCTGCAATAGATGAGGGCTTTATTAACCTTCAGCAACAATTGCTTTTACAAGGAATGATTTTATAGAGAAACTGAAAGAAAACACCTGAGACTTTCCCTTTGAAACCTTCTGACACTTTGGAGACCCTGCGCCCACTTTTGCGTCATCCTTGCGTCATTCGGCGTGGCCCAGCATGGCTCGGAGTGGCTCTGCATCCCTCTGTGTCTCTCCTCTAGACTGCGCCTCTCTGTGCTGTCTCCCACTGTACTTGCGTCACCTCCTTCTCAGTCACTGCCTGCTACTAATGCCTTCCTCTTCCTCCACCCTGCAACTCTCCCTCTGAAATCGATCTCCTCTACTTGAGAATCAATTTTCCTTGAGATATTGAGTATCTGCGGTGTGTCTCCAAATGATCCTCAAGTCTTCTCTTATACTTCTCTTGTTGACGAATCAATGGCCGAGATTAAGTCCGTAATCAACGGCTAAGACTAAAACAGACTTGTTCCTCGTCTCTTAGAAGTTTCTCACCCTTATCCTTATTAATACCTAGCAATATTTTTATTTTACTAAGTTTAGACTTAGGAACCCATTAAAAATATTATTTATTTTAATAACTCCTCATCCGGGTGGAATTTCTCAAAACAATTTCTGGGTATTGGAGATCTCATGTGCCTTAGTCTTTCCTCCAAATTTCAAAGCTAGAGCACGTCCGATGATACCAAAAATAAACACTCCCTCTTAGCGAGGAATGTGCTCTGGCAATGTTTCACTATAGAAACATCACATTGATCTTCTGCATCGGTACCTGTGCTGATGCTTGGCCTGCTGCCTCACATCCCCTGCACTACTGCTTCCTGTACTGCTGCCCATGACACGGCCATTGCCACTGCCACACATATACTGCAGCTCCCTCTCAACATGCTGCCCATAGCACTGCCACTGCTAACTGCTACATTGCAACTCCTGACACTTAATCCATTTCTGCTACTGAAATGGATTCTTTACCATCCCCATCTTCTCCCTGAAATAAAGAAACTTTGTTCTTCCTAAAGCCTTGGTGAGGATGTTTGCCACTTGTTCTCCTATAGGAGTGTATCTCAACTGCATTGCCCCTCGTTGGACACAGTCTCTGATAAAGTGACATCTGATATCATTGTGCTTCGACCGATCATGAAATACTAGATTCTCAGAGAGTTTGATGCAACTTTGATTATCACACATGATCCTGGTCGCGTCCATCCTTCTCCTGTATAGATTCACAAGCAATTTCCTAAGCCATATGGCTTCGCATGAAGCTGTGCTAGGTGCCATATATTCTCTTCATCTGAGCTTGGAGCCACAGATTTCTGTTTCGTACTGCGTCAGGAGGTCATTCTTGATCCAATGTTGAAACAATACCCAGTTGTACTTTTTCGATCTACTGAACTTCCAACCCAATCTGCGCCAGTGAACCCACTCAGCCTGATGTCATTGACTCTGTTGTACAATAGTCCATGCTCGACTGTTCCTTGTATATGCCTGAGAACATGTTTCACTGTTGCCCAATGCGCCCTCTTAGGTTCCACCATGAACTGACTGAGGGTGTTGACAGTGTAACAAATGTCTAGCCTAGTATTGACCAGATACATCAGGGACCCTGTAAGCTGTCTGTACAAGGTGGGATCAACGTCTTTATCTTCTGATGCATCAATCTTCTTCCAGTTGGTGATCATTGGAGTAGCCATAGGTATACAGTTTTGCATCCTGAATCTCTTCAAGATTTCTGTAGCATATCTCTTTTGTCCAAAGAAGATCTCACCCTTCTGCTGCCAAACTTCCAACCCCAGGCAATAATGCATCTGTCCCAAGTTCTTCATGTCGAATTCTATGGCTAGGTTCTTCTTGCAGTCTTTGATGAGCCTAGATGATCCTGTCAGGAAGAGATCATCCACATATAACACTAGGATTAGAGGCTCATTCTCTACAACTAGATAATAGAGATTATGAATCACATCTTCTGCAAGTAGCCATCAATTTGACCGTACCATGCCCTAGGTGCCCGTTTAAGCCCATACAAGGCTTTCTTTAATCTGCATACATGAGATTTCTTCTTATGTGTCTCAAAACCTTCTGGCTGTTCAATGTATACTTCCTCTTTTAGTACCTCTTTCAAGAATGCCGTCTTGACATCCATCTGATGAATCTCCCACCCCATCTGTGCCGCAAGAGATATCACGGTTCTAATAGAAGTACACTTGGCTACTGGGGCAAAGGTTTCTTCATAGTTTATCCCTTCCTTCTCAGCATACCCCTTAGCCTCAAACTTGGCTTTGTATTTCTCCACACTGCCGTCTGCAACATATTTGACCTTGTAGATCCATCTCGAACTTACCAATGATCTGTCTTGAGGCCTAGGTACCACTTCCCAGACATCATTGACCATTATAGAGCTGTATTCCTCCACCATAGCATCCACCCATACTTGATGCTGAACGACCTCTTGAAAACTAGAAGGTTCCCCAACCTGAGCTACTAAGGCCTGGTATCTGTTTGGGTGTCTTCGCTCCCTTTTACTATTCTTGGGTGCACCAATGAAGTCTTTTGCATCCCATAGAATCTGTCGGAGTTCCTGGCTCGTTCTTCCACTGGTAGTAGGCACATCTATCAACTTTCCCTCTTCCTGAGATTCCTTCTGTTCTGAAGCTTTGTCTTCAGGAGAATTTCTAATACTAGTTTCCACTGGTTGAAGTGGTTTGACCAACGGCTCGTCTTTCCGCTGCTCTTCGGAAGGCATTTCTTGGGATTTCTTGAAAGCTCTATCCTCCATGAACTCTACATCTCGCTTAACTACTACCTTCCTACACCCTAGAAGATAGACTCTATATGCCTTAGCATTCTTGCTATACCCCACAAGATATCTTTTCTCAACAATTTGATCTGATTTCTTTCTTTTCTTTTCGGGTATACGACAATACGTTAAACTCCCAAATATCCTGAAATGACTGACTTCAGATGTCTTCTCTGTGAAGACCTTCTCCAGAGTGATTTTGCCCAATGCCCTGTGAGGAGTCCTGTTCTGGACATAAACTGTCGTGTTGCATGCTTCTACCCACAGGAATTTAGGCATGTCCTGATCATACAACATTGCCCTAGCTGCTTCCATAATAGCCCTGTTTTTCTTTTCTGCTACTCCATTATGCTCTGGATTGTAGGGAGCTGTCCACTCTCTTCTGATGCCTTCCTTAGCGCAAAAATCGTTGAAGTCCTTGTCAACATACCCTCCACCATTGTCTGAGCGCAACACTTTTATTTTCTTCCCCGTCAAATTCTCTACTAGAGCCTTGAACTCTTTGCATTGACCGAAAACGTCATCCTTGGTTTTCAGAAAGTATATCCAAGTCTTTCTGGAATGGTCATCAATGAAGGTGACGAAGTATTCGGCACCACTAAGAGCTTTTGTGGACATTGGTCCGTAGATGTCTGAGAATATCAATCCTAGCACACTCTTAGCCTTATTATTACTTTTGGAAAATGCTGCTTTGGCTACTTGCCTAGAATTCACCCTCAGCATACATCATCTCGTTCAATACTTAGTTCTGGAACACTTGACACTGTTTTCATGAGAATTCTCAGAGCCCCATGGTGTAAGTGTCTCATCTTCCTGTGCCATATTTCATTCAAATCTTTGTCTCCATTACTGCCTATTAGTGCCGTTGGTGATTCTAGCTGAAACCTGTACAACCTGTTACTTATGATTCCAATCCGGGCCTTCTTTTTCCAACTCGGGTGTTTGACATATACTTTCTCCTTAATGAAGAAAATGTCATAGCCCTTGTTTTGAAGCTGAGATACGAAAAGTAAGTTCATCTCCAATCTTGGCACATGCAGCACATTGGTTGCTCGAAGCCGCTCTCCTGCTTCGGTTTGAAAAACTATAGTACCTCTTCCTACTGGAGTACACTTTGCCTTATTTCCCATGGTGATCTGAAAATCCATTCTTTCTTCCTGATAATTTGAAAAACATTCTTGGATTCTTGTCATATGCTAGGAAGCTCCACTATTTATATACCAAACCTTTGAGGAGGTAGAGCTTGCTAAGCAAGCAACTTCTTCTTCCAATCTGGAAGCTAACATATAATAATCGTAATTTATATCCCTTATGCATTCTTCTGGAAATTTGCGCGAGTCCCCTTGAGTGGATGCCTCTGCATCATGCTTTTGACCCATAGATCAACAACTAAAAGAAAGAGAAAACACACAAGTGACACCGTTATTTTTGGACATCACGTCCCCGGAAAAACCCAACTTGGGAAAACTGGTGCAACGATTCTGAGGGTTATCTTATTATGCAGTCTATCCTTGAGTACAATTGGGTGCCAAACTGGCTCACCTGACAGAGAAAATAATCCGGCCGTAATACCTCTCTATTTAGAAACAGATATTCAGAAAATTTGCCCCACAAAACGCTCTCCAGCACAACTGAAGCACTGCGTCAGCCCTCCTGGCCTCTGTGTCAGCCTGAAAACCCCGTGTTAGCTCTCTGAGGCTCTGCATAGCATCTCTGGCTCTCTGCGTCACTCTAGTAGCCTTTGCATGGATGACGCAGGCCCTTCTGGCCACTGTGCAGTCCCTGCTAGCTCTGCGTGGCTCTCTCTGGCTCAACGTCTACCTCTCTCTGCCTCTACGCTGGTCTCTCGGCACTATCTCTGCCTCGTACTCACTGCCCCTCGCTACAACTGATCACTGATTCGACTTTTCTTAGCAAACCCTACTTTGGAAAATCGAATGACTAATCATGTTGGTGTATTCTCCAATTGACTCTCAAGCCTCCTCTTATACTTTTCTTGTTGGTCCTTCAACGATCGAGATTACATCTCTAATAAACGACTAAGATTAGATTTGGCTTGATCCATGTCTTTTGAAACCTTCTAACCCAGTTTTATATTAATACCTATTAATATTTTATTTTTCCTAAGTCTAGACTTAGGAACTCCATTAAAAATATTAATTATTTTAGTGTTTCCTAATCCGAGTAGAATCTGCCTAAACCATTTCTGGGTCTCGGAGATCTCATGTGCTTTAGCCTCTCCACCAATTTTCATGGCTAGAGCACATTTGATGCTACCCCAAATCAATAGTAAAGGGGCCTTTGGAAGGCCAAGATAAGTCCTCCGTGTGCCATGATGAAGAGAAGGGCTCTCCAAATGATGACCAAGGGGGTGGCCCCTTGGTTTTCAAGCAAAACATTTGTGGTGCTCCCAAGTGGCTGTAGGGCACAATCAATGGTCTCATGGGTCTCCAACTGGTTCAAACATTTCGATGCTCCATCAATAAGGCTAGAATGATGACACATGCCCTCCCATGTCCCTCCGAATGAGACAACACCCCATCTGGGCTGCTAAGTGTCAGGTGCAAGTATGTGGCCGGATGGGCAACATGGTTCAGGTGCATCATCATCTTTGTATGGCTAGGGACAAGCAAGAAGTATGTGGTGTCGAAGAAGCCCATAGCGTGACAATCAATGCTCTGCTATAGTGGAGGCCCATGACTCTCAACGCTCACCCTACAAGTGCCATTAGAGCCCTTTGGAGGGCTTAGACCCCGTATAGGGAGACCAAGTCCAAATGGAGACCCACCTACAATCCTGTATAAGATCCAATGCATCTCCACACCTTCCAGTACAACAATCCATTAGTGCAATTGAGTAAATAAGCTTGCTAACTATTGGAAAAAGTGGAGACTTCATAGTGGCATGCCCTTCCAAATGGGCTTTAGAGGGTACAAGTGTTTCTTTGCTCAATAAGAGAGGTTAATAAAGGACCCTATTAGGTGGTTTCAACCTCTAAGGGAGTAACATGCCCATGGTACATCTATCAAATGGCAGGTGTCATGTGAAATGATGGTGGAATAGAGTGGGGCAATAGGGAAGGCTCCAAGCTGCATTACATGGTACAAGGGTAGCTATAATGAGGGGAAGCCCACACATTGAGTGTATGGATGTAGGAGGGAGTAATCATGGTACATGAGTTACTTGACCTTTGTTTTTCCACCCTTCTTCATATGCCTTTTGTGTTTTATTGATTTTTCTTTCTTTTAACTGCTTAGGGCTCCAGAAGATGAGAGCATGATGTATATGATATGGCAATGATTACCCCTTTTAAGTGTGGGCAGTTCATCACCACCAGGGGTTGGGACAATCATGGGTTCCTTATTGATGCAAGGGGCACACATAGGGGCCCTAGGAACTAGGGTGATGACCATAATGATAAGGGGTAGAGCTGATGTTTGGTTTTTTCCCACGCACTAAATTCTTATGTCCTGACTATCTTTTGTATTTTGTGGTACATTTCTTGTTGTAAGTGGCCAAATTATGCTTTTAACTTTCTTTTTAGTTGCATCAACCTCTGCGGCATCGTTCCAGGCCTGACCCAAAGTGTGGACAAGGGGAGGGGGAGGCTAACACCTTGTGGACTCAATGGACAAATGTGGACCGTGATGGGAAAAGTGTGTGAAGAGATTATAATAAGCGAAGGGGAGTGAGATATATGGTGTCAGGAAAGGGGACCACGCAACCAAAATCAGGGTTTTTCATGTAATACCACTCCTAAAGCTAGTAGCTAATAGAGGAGATCCCAGATGACTAGCATACAAGGTTAACTACCAAGTTGGGACAAGGGAACAAGGGTACAATCCAAGCCCATTCTTTCCGCCAAATCCCCTCGCTAATCCATGTCCAAATGTGTCCAAGAAAAAAAAGCATAAACACTCAATTACATAATGAAAAACCATACCTTCGGTGTTGGAAGGCTCATCTTCAAACATATGATCATAACAGATGGGCGAGTGAACATAATGGCTGGCTTAGGTGGTGGAGAATGGTGCCACATCGAGCTATCTGATGGCTGCAAGGGGTTGTTGGCTGCCTGCTGAAGACAAATCTAGGAGAAAAATTCTCCTGTAGGGGTCACCCACTGGTGGTGGGTAACAACACACTAGAGGATGAATACCTTGCATGAGGACACTTGAACAACTAACCACCATTGAAGAGGGAGCATTGGGATAAAACATGTTTGAAAGTGCACCAACTTGAAGGAGGAGTTTAGAGCTAAGGAGGATCATGCTTATACAGTGCACCAACTTGGGTTTTGTACTAAGTCTCATGGTTCAGGTTCAACAATGATTAAGTCTAATTCGGCTTTGAATTTTCTGACAAGGTTTGGATGTGCTTCGGCTATATATATATTTTCAAATGGTGATTGAATTACACAATAGTGATTGAATAAAATTAACTTGCATTATAACTTAGGTTTTCCATTAATGTGGACATACATTAGCAAGATAATTTTGGAAAAAATCAACCTATAAGTTGTAGGATGGCCAAATCATGAATTAACCCACGATTTGTGTGAACTAAGTTACTGACCCATGAATTGTGCTTGAAGACGACTCTAAACTAAACAAGGATGGAGGCAAGGGCGTTGAGATTGGGTGGAGGAATAAAACTGTATGTGCACATCGTAGAGGAACTAATGTAGCGCCGGACAATGGTTGACTCGAGCCTCGGGGCAAACAAAACCACAAAAAGTGAGTGGCTAGGGTTTTATTTTTTCACTTTGCCGAATTCCATTTCCAAAGTTGAATTTAGACGAACATGTACAACTTTATTCGCCTATGGTTTAGTTTGAAATTTGTTGAACTAGGGTCAAATTTGTTTTAAAAACCTTGAGATTCAACAAATTTCAACTTTCAAGCAAAAATGCACCAAATTCAGTGACACTACTTGCAGTGACACTAAAATCTCATTTTTTCAATTTTTTTTAAACAAATTTTAGAACCCCGAATCGAACCTGAATCCAATCCTGATTTTTTCTAATTAAATTTGTGATTCGATTCAACTTGAGGTTCATCTTTGTGATTCTATTCGATTCGATTCAAATTAAGGTTTGTCTTTTAGGTTCGGGGAACCTAAATGAACCTAAATATTTTTTTTATTTTTTTATTTAGATTTGTCGAATTTCGAACTTGAACCTTTGGGTTCGACCAACCTTGTGACTTCGGTTTTGCAAAGTCCTAATGTGGCACTTGTGATCATTGTATTGTATAGCTCCTTGTGGGGTTACTTGTATGGACCTAAGTTTGTGTTTTATGTTGGTCTCTCTCACCTAATCTATATAAAGGTAGGAGATACCCTTTGTTATACATCACTATCATTGTACTCTTTATTCAATTTTTGTTATTGTCTTGGAGAAGTCTTGTGGGGAGAAAGATTAAGGTTTGTGATGTAAACTCTAGGAGAGGACATGAAGAAAATAAAGCACTTGGTGTTCTTGGAGAGGTTGCTCTTGTGAGATGCTAGAGGACACTAGAATTTGAGCTATTCAAGAAAAACCTAGTGGAGAATATAGTGCTTGAAGAGTTGATGGTTAGTCTTGTTGTAGTCATTGCTCTTGTTGTGAAGCAAGAGGAGGTAGCTTTAGGGTTTTACCATAAATAAGATATAGATAAAAGGGCTAATGCCTTCGATGATATTGCATCCTTGCTCTTATGTGATGCATGAAGGCCAATGCAAGATCATGGAGAGCCTAGCTTGAGTTTTGAGTTTGGTGTGATGCCTTGCTTGAAAGAAGACTTGTTTAGTGTACTCTCGATGTTCCATGGAGTTCTCGGTGCTTGTGTTGTTGATCCAACAATCAAAGACCTTGCAATATATTCTAGTCTACCTCCATGCCTACCACAACATGTAGACTTAGCGGATGGACTCAATTGTAGACCTCTACAATAAAATCAGAACTGTGTATTGGGTTACTCTAAATCCTTTGCATTATTCACTAGTATCATGTTAGAGGTCAGAGTATATGCTCAATAGAGTTTTTCAGATACCTCAGGCCGAATTTCAGAGCATGTGCATTGATTTTCGAAGAGAATGATCTCTTATAATACACACGCACACCTCCATTCTTGCAACAACATGTAGATTGAGTGGATGGACTCAATTGTAGACCTCTCCCATAAAATAAAAACTATGTATTGGGTTGCTCTAGGGCCTTTGCATTTATTCGCTCACATAAGGCTACAAGTTTGAGTATGTGCTCAATAGAGTTTTCAAGATACCTCATGCTGAATTTCAGATCAGGTGCATTGATTTTTGAAGAGAATGATCTCTTATCTCTCTCTCACACACAAACACACACACAAATATATATATATATATATATATATATAGCTGTGCATTGGAGTATTTTTTTTGTAGCCCCGTTGTTTCACAAATGTACTTCTAATTTTTCACATTTGAGGGCCAACCTATCCGAAAAGTTTGAATATGGAAGTTAATTTAACAATCTTGATGGGCCAACTTATATGAGAGGACCTAGGGCCGATGTGTAGCTTGATTTGGACCAGTTTATTGGGACTAAATCAAACGCTTACTTGCTAAACAAATTTATAGCTATCCTGTTTACATTGAGAGGGTTTTCCCCTTTGTAAAGAAGACATCCACAATAGTTTTGAGAAAGATTCCAAAGCATTGGATGGTTGATGTGCCCACATTTTGGGTGTCTTGCAAACCTGGCCAAGGGCTGAGTGTCCACTTATAAAGCCCACATGTTCACATTTGAGGTATAGTGTGGCGTTTGGAATGTCTATGTCCACATTAGAGGAGTCTTGTGGGTTGTGTGCCCACGTTGGACGTTGCTTAGGGACTTATTAATGGTAGATTTGAAAGCTTATTGAAGAAGTTATGTCGTTGAAGGGCCTTTGGAGGATGTTTGCTACACAAACGCCCCTTTGTTTCCCTTGATTCATGAATAAGTGTCATCTTTTGAGGGCTTGAGCCCCTAATATTTGTACAGGTGCCATTAGAAACCCCATTTATCATTAATTTAGAGTAATTAATTTGCAGGGAGGGCCTTTTGCCCCTTCTTAGGCTAATTTAGGGGATTTTAGCTTAGAAAATATTATTTTACCATGAAGGAAGTTGAGCACCTTCGCTCCTCTCATTTTTTGGAGTTTGAGGGAGAAATTCCATATGACAATATGAAATTTTTGTGATTTTTTCTTGTACAAAGTTGGCTATGGATATTGCATGGATGAACTTTCTTTGGATTGACAAGTGATGGTTGGATGAATAGTGTTATTTTATTGTGAAAGGTATCTTCCATTTTGCTATAATTGTGGAATTAGGGTTTTTGAGCCTTTTTAATAAATGCTAAATATATTACAAACTCCTTTTTGTTCATATGCAAAATTTGTCATCAAGTATCCATCAAGGAAACTCGATTGCTTTTCTTAACCTCAAGTCTCCTAGTTTGGAAAGTCTCTAGGTTTACAATGAGAAGATGTTGCTCTCTTTTACCCTCTCCATCCAAAGTCTTTTGCCATTGACTCACTCCTTGTTTGACTCCATATGCCCATAAATTCATTAAATGAGCCAAGGCACTAATCATCCATTCTCCATTACTTTATAGTTTTTTGTAAATTATTAAATTCAAAGTAGCATGTGTTTTGGTATCTGTTTGAGCATCTTCAAGGCCTATCTTGAGCCATTGATTCTTTGACCTTGCTACCTCATTTTACTTGGAGCCATACATTATTGAAGATTATTCTGGTGTGTTAATGAACAAAATCCACGGAGATCCATTTGGCTTATGAATTCCTTAGTCATCTAACCTCTAAGTCTTGTTGGGGAAGCCTCCCTTATGGGGATAACATCCTAATTAGAAAACAGTAGGGGAATTCGCTGTTGAGGTGATAATGGTGGAGAATCCTACTAATTTTGGGGATCTAGTGTGTCCTAGCACTAGGCCACTCACAACTTCCACTTGGGAACTTCCCTTCTTTGCAAAATCATCCCTTCAAAAAATCTAGCCCCCACCCCAATCATAGAGGAAATGCTAGATGTGCCATTTACAGGAGCTAGAGACAGAGGTACACCTTATTTTAATGTGCCCTTTCTACTATGAGATCAAAGGACGCTACCATTGCCTCTATAGGGACTTGGGGAGTTCCCTCTCCATTGACCTCCCTTATGCCCCAAGAAATCCAGACACAAACTCTTCAAACGCTTTTTTCTAAATTGTTAGGGTAAACAATATTCTCACCCATTTTGTTGTGCATGTGGTTTTCCAATTGTGAGGAGCTAGTAACAAAAAAACTAGATCTAGATAGATTTGTCAAGGCAGGCTGTGCGCAGTCTCGAGTAGGCAACCCATAAATGGGGGAAACTTTACAAAAGACAAAACACACCTTCTATCATTACCAAACCATTGTCGTTGGCCCCACCCAGTAGAGTGTACAACCCATTGGCCACATTACATGCAACTGGTTCAAGGTTTGAGTTTGGGTTCCAAACTAGACCAAAAGGTTCTGTGACAGAGTATTGAAACGTGGAGGTAATAGAGTAGACCTAACTAACATACCCAAGGTGAAAATCACGACAAAATAAGTCTATGAAGGAGACATATTCTGGATGCATCATGTTATTTATGTATGGAAGGTGGATTTACCCTTCCTCACCAAGCTTATTATGGAGTACACAATAGAGATCACGAGCAGGGCCAAGGATAAGATTATCATGCAGGACATATTAAGGAAACAAGTTGCTTATTCCATAAACTGAGAGTAAGAAGTCCACAAAGTAGCTTCGAAGGCAGGGGAAGAGCTAGCTACATGCTTTGAGGAGGTGCTCCCCCACCTACTTGAGGCTTTGGAGGTTTCTAAGTAAGAAAACAATGCAATGACCGAGGTAACAACAACCTTGTGCCAAATTGTAGAAAACAGAAAAGGGTTGCTGGAGTCCGCAGTATATGTAGAGGCAAGAAGAGAGAAGGGGAAGAAGGAAGAAATTGCATAATGGGAAGTCATCAAGATTGAAGCACACATGAAAATAAAATCTTTCATCATATACCCTATGATTGTTGAAGGTCGTGCATGGATAAACAAGGTAGAGAGGTGATGTCTGAAGTGTAAAAGGTTACATGTTCAATTTTTTAAGCATAGAGACATCCTTGCTCTCCTAACTTCAAGCAAGCAATCCTTCCTTGCAGAACCCGAGAAGAATATTCAATAGGATACAGAGCAGCTATAAGAACAGAATGAGAAGTTGTACACTAAAGTGTGAAAATTTCACTATGGAAATCCTATTATAGCAACTGGAATTATTTCTTCTAACTATAAATTAATTTATCAGTTTATTGCTACAACAACAACGAAATAATCACATTGCAATCTTCACCAAATTAAATTCTGTAGAAGATAAAAATAGGATTTGAGAAATGCTAGCACACACATAAAAATTTGACATAATTATTCATGGACAAATGTCCCTGGAAAAACTCAACTTGGGAAAATTAGTGTAGCAACTAAGGGTTTTATTATTATTATGTAGCATTAGAAATTTGAGTATAATCTATGGATGCCCAACTAGCAATCCAATCTGAGAGAAATACTGGCAAAAATATTCTAGAGAAATTTTCTCCCTTTTGCAAATCCACTACAAATTCCTGTAATTGTGAATTCCTGCAATTACACGCAAATTCCTGTAATTGCGAATTCTTGCAATTACTTGCGAATTTCTGCAATAACACGCAAATTCCGGCGATCATGCATGAATTCTTGTAGTTACGTCTGAATTCCTGCAGTGTGGCCCTTTTCTACAGAAATATTCGATCTCCTCTCTCCTAACTCTTCCAAAACTAGAAACTCCTTTGGAAATCTACTACTCTGACCCTCTGACACCTGCTACTCTATCACTGGCTCGATCTTACTGCTGAATCACCTGCTATTGGAAAATCGATCTGCTTTGATCCTTGCGAATCTACAACTGGTGTACCCTCAATCTCACTTGTGTGTCCTTCTGGCTCGAACTACTCCCGTGCTAGATATTTGCAAACTAGGTAGCTCGATTTGCCAAGGAACTCACACACTAAGTGTGTTCCTCCATCTACCATCGACTTCTTATAATATCATTGTGGAACTTCAATGGCCAAGATTAAATCTTAATCAATGGCTAAGATTATTTCCTAGTCGATCCGTGTGAGTTTCTAGATAATTCACACATTTCTCAATTAATTTTGATTAACCCCTTTTACTTAGTTTAAACTTAGGAAATATTTAAAAATAGGCTAATAATCTAATTGAGACACTTCTAGGTGGAATTTCCAAAAATGATTTTTGAGTTATGGAGAACTCCTATGTTTTAGCCTCTCCACAAAGTTTCGAGACTAGAACACCTCTGATGCTACAAAAACTAACATGAAGCAATCGTGTGGAGCACTATAGATGACAAGACGGAGTAGGTATGGTGCATAACATTAAGGTAGGATGCTCTGGAAGATGTTGATAAAAGACTGAGGAATATGGTAAGAGAACTCACAAGGAAGGTGCAATCTCAGTTGATGGCGACTAAGAAAATGAAGCAAAAAGCAGAAGCTAAGCTGAAAGCATTATCTGAATAATTAGCAAATGAATATTCTTCCATAAAACTATACTTCGGTGGAAAGATTCCATGATGTGTGCGACAAGGAAGGGAGTGGATAGAACATGCAAATTCTTTTTATCCTTATAAAGACCCGGGACTAAGTTTAAGTATCCCAAAATATTCTTATCCAGACTTGAATCAAATAAGAAAAAGAACAAAGTTTTGTAAACATATCCTATCTATGAGGGGAGAGCATATGTAAAATGTAATTGATCCTTCCATTTCATTGAGTTATTGGCTTCCCGTTGTGCAAAATAGGCACCAGGAAATAGCGATAGACCAGACCAACCCACAAAAGCGACACCGTCTTTTCGTAGCCAGTCATCCATAGTATTGAATAAAGTTTTTTCTTCTGTAGAAGACTTTCTAAGGGCTATCGTCATGGCGATCCTCCTATTTCACTATTTTGACCATTTCTGAGTACCCTATATGATCAAAAGATATACGATGAATTGGGGACAATTTTTCATCCATCATCTTTTCAAAAAAAAAAACTGGGTTTCGAAGATTCGTTGTTGGAGCCTTACTATCGACTTTGGGTGCTGTCAATCCTTCAAACGATAGAATGGACCACATTTTATATCAATAACGCAACACCTTGCCTGGAACCTTCGGCTGCGTTTCAAATACCAGTTACCATAAAGAACATCACAGTTCACTGGTTTATCATAAATGAAGGAGCTTATACGTGTGTCATGTTTTCCATTGTTTGGAAAAGACTTGGATCTCCTAAGTTAGTACCATCTACAATCAATCTCATAGTGTACGATGGCCGTCCTTCTCAACCAGAGGGACTTTATGAAAATGTTCCCTTTGAACTTGCTGGTAAGACCGTTCTCATTAACGTTGAGGTTGTAGAGGCCCGAACAGGAAGCTCCTTTGAGAGGCTCCCCTTATCTCTCTGATTTGTCTACTGGGTGGGAGGGGCCTATCGAAAAGCATTCGATGGGGAGGTTTTTTAAACACGACAATGATGTGCATCATTTAACTCCCTCCTAGGCTATTCGTTGCTCGGGACCTTGCTTTCTTAACACTCTTCTTTTACCTCTCAGCGTTGTGTACCAATAAAAGGACTCTGAACTTTGAGTTTGTCGATCACTACAAATTCACTTGGTTGTTCCATCTACCTTAGAAATAGAGGTTGGACACTTTTAAGCCTCTGAACTTTTTGCCTCATCGGGAGAAACTTCTTTTAATTTCTTCTTACTTTTAGATGAAGGTCTGTTTTAAAGAAAGGCCCAATAAACACTTTCCCTCATTGTATGCTTCCTCATTGTATGCTCAGAGATATTGACTCTTTTTTATTCCATTTACCTTTATGGAAGGCAGGGTTACCCATTATACCTTTGGAATGATTACCCAACCCTTATTACTTACGATATTTCACTTTGTCAAGTTTACCTGCCCTCTTTTTCAAGGTTATCCCTTTATGTTTGGTTAGCTATTCTTGGTGGAAGGAGGAAGAGCTTAGCCTAGCCCACACTCATTGCTTTTTCAGAATGCCTAGAGGCCCTTTTAATAAGCCCCTATCTTCATAATACTGGGACTTGGCCTCAGATTCTTACCACTATATTATTTTACCTCTATGTGCAGTTTCCTAATTACTCTCTGAACTTAGAGTTTGGCCATGTACGTTTACAATTAAACTTAGTATTGCCGTCTTCGTTATAACATTTGGTTGGACATCTGGGGAGCATCATTGGGACGATCTCAAGAACATTTACTTTTAGCCCTAGGAATGAAAGGAATGAATGGGAGGAGAGGAAAAGGGATAGTTCTTAAGGAACGACAATAGGGACTTTTGCTGATAGAAATGTATGGGGGAATTAATGGGTCAACCTAAGGTGAATTTTGCATCGTTGCCAAAAGGGGTTGAGTCCTTCAATTTCTTTGAATGAACTCATCTCGAAGTCAAGGATAAATCTGCTTGTCTAGCGGATCCACAAGATGAATGAAGTCCTTATTCTTTGGAGGCTGTAAAGCCTTGGTGCTTGTGAGGTGAGATGAGCACCATTTGAAGGCATTTGAGAGCTCACCTTTGGAGGTTCCATTGTGAAAAACTAGGATATTGCAAATTGTAATTTTTGAAGTTTTGTATGGATAAAAGATGGTTCCTTGGAATTGGCATGTATTGTACACGACATCAGATGTTGAGAGCGTCCCGACATACCTAAACAAGTCTCATCCAAATTTGTAGAAGAAGCTTTCGACATTTGATGGTACTCCTTTGGCTGTTTCCCCCCATGTCTTGCCATTTATGGGACATCTGAAAATTCAAAGAAGGACATGAGAATGTCATGATAAGGTTATTCATTTGTTCTTTGGGACAAGATCATAGTGGTTGGTTAAAGTGCTGTTGCAGTCCAAAGACTATCCCTTCTTTCAAGGTTTTGATTGAGTTTTTTTAGATTGTGTGGCTCAATATCACTGAAATTTGAAAGTATTTATTAGGATTTGTTGTCATCCTTGTAACAGGATGAAGAGTCAAAAGAGGAAGGTCCTGTGAGTCCTGTTGAAAATGATGGCATTGATGAAGATGAAGATGAAGCAGGGGTGCAAGGAAGTCTTCCAAATATCCTTGTGTGAAAATTCTATTGCAATTATTGGTAATTATTCTTCTATCTTTAAAGATTATTTGTCTTCTGTAAATTAACTTATGACAAATACTGAGTAAAAACACAATTGCAATTTCACCTAAAATTAATCACAGGAACTAAGAAAATAACACGCATATAAAAATTAGACACCGATATTTTGGACAAAATAGTCCTTGGGAAAACCCTAGCGTGGGGTAAACCAGTTTTGCAGATGAGGGTTTTATTATTTCTTCAGCAAATTGAGAATTACATAAATGACTTGCCTTTTACTGACAAAACTCTAATAATTTTAATTGATCTTCACTGCTGACCAAATTGAACTGGGAAATCAAGAATATCCCTCTGAAAATTAACTCGGCTTTGCCTTGGCAATTCACACTTCCTTTAGCAACTCGCATTGGCAAACTGGAAATTCGAACTAGCCTTCCTAGAAACTCGCACTGCCTCTGGGAAATCAATCGTGTGAGTAATATTGCCTCTAGCAACTCGACTAACCCACTCGCGCTGCCTTTGGGAAATCAATCGTGTGAGTAATACTGCCTCTAGCAACTCGACTAACCCACTCGCACTGCCTCCAAAATATTGTTTTGGTTACTAGCAACAAAAACAAGTCTTCGTCAATTCGCATTGGGTAAACTAGCTACTCACACTGCCTAACTTAGCCTTTCTCTTGTAGAATAATCGGCCTCCTCCTAGCTCTTGGAAAACTGGAATCATTGTGAACTCAATTTCCCTTGCTGAAACCCCGCTGGTGGTGTCTCCCACACTATCATTGCGCCCTTGCTGTTACTGCAAATCTGTTATTCGAATGATCTCCAAAGGCCCCATCGATCTCCTGTCAATGACCATGATCTAACCATAATCGATGGTTAAGATCTTAAGTCCTAAACACTTTTCTAGAAGTCACTAGAGAAAAATCGATTTTTAACCCATTTCCTTAAGTTAGACTTTAGGAAAATAATTAAATTGGTTAATTAAATCTAATTTAGACAATTTCATATAGAAACCTTTTCAAATTATTGGAGATAATTAATCCACTTGTGTTCCTAGCCTCATAGACACCAGTTGAGACTAGAACACTTGTCTGGGCTACCCAAACTCACATTCCCTCTTAGTGAAGAAGGTGTTCTCCACGACTCCCAACTTATCCCTGAAGAGAACAAACTTTTGCTTTTCCCAAGGCCTTCGTTAGAATATTTATATGTGGAAGCACACTGTAGCTGAACTGATCCACATTGTACACAATCTATGGTGAAGTGGTATCTAATGTCGACGTGTTTCAACCTATCATGAAACATCAGATTCTTAGAGATCTTGATGCAACTTTGTCTATCACAATAGATATTAGTTGACTCCAACCTCTGACCAAAAATGCACTAGCAACTTGTGAAGCCATATAGCCAACATTTAACCATGTTTGTTGCTAGGTATTTTGCTTCTGCAAAACTCAGTGCCACAGATTTTTGCTTCTTGCCATATCGAGAGACAACCCTTGATCCAATGCTGAAGCAACATGTTGATGTGCTTTTCCTATCCACTGCACTACCTGCCTAGTCTGCATTTGTATACCCCATCAACTTGACACCGTCACCTCTAGTATATCTAATCCCACACTCGATTGTACCTCATAGATATTGCAACACATGTTTCACTGTTGTCCAATGCCCCCTCTTTGGTTCAACCATGAACTTATTAAGAGTGTTGATTGCAAAGCAAATGTATGGCCTAGTATTGACCAGATACATAAGAGAGCCAATAAGCTGCCTATTTAAGGTGGGGTTCACTACTTCCTTCTCTAACACATCTATCTTCTTCCTATTTGTAATCATAGGAGTAGACACGGGTCTACAATCTAACATCCTGAATTTCTTCAAGGTCTCTATAACATATATCCCTGACCAAAGAAAATCTCCCCATCTATCTACCATACCTCCAAACGTAGAAAATAATGCATCAACCCCAAGTCCTTCATCTCAAACTCTGTTGCCAAGTCCCTTTTGCAATCCTCTATGAGCCCTAGTGACCCAGTTAGAAATAGATCATCCACATATAACATGAGAATGAGAGGCTCACCTCCTACCATCAAATAGTAGAGGTTTGAGTCCGCCTCACTCTTCTTGAAGCCCCTCTGTTGCAAGTTACTGTCGGTCGGACCATACCATGCTCTGGGATCTTGCTTGAGTCCGCATGGTGCTCTCTTCAATTTGCATACATGAGTATCCCTCCCATGCGTCTCAAATCCCCCTGGTTGTTCGATACACCTCTTTTATTACTCAATTCAGAAAAGCCATCTTGACATCCATTTGATGAATTTGCCATCCTATCTATGCTACAAGTGAGATTACAACCCTGTTGGAAGTGTATTTGGCTATTGTAGCGCAAGTCTCCTCATATTCTATGCTCTCCTTCTGAGCAAATCCCTTGGCCATGAACCTAGCCTTGTACTTCTCCACACTGCCATCTGTAGTGTGTTTGATCTTGCAGATCCAACAGGAACCAACCAATGCCCTGCCCAATGGTCTAGGTACAACCTCCCACACATCATTGAGCATGATGGAGTTGTACTCCAACATTGCATCCTGCCACACTTGATGTTGCGCAACCTTTTGATAGTTGGAAGGTTCACTATTAATGAGCTCACTAATCAATGCCTTTTCCTTGAATACCTTTCTTGCGGTCTCCAGTCCTTTGTGCTCGATTTAGGAGCTCCCACAAACTCTTGCGCATCTCTCAATGTCTGAAGAACCTCTCTGTTTCTTCTCCCACTGGTGATGGGTGGAGCCTCATGCTCCTCTGCCCGTTGCTGCTGCTCCACTTGCTGTGAACTCACCTTAGCACTGTTGAGTATGGAGCATGATTGTTTAGAGGTCTTTGTTTCAGCTGGATGCATACCCCAGGAAGTTTGTACACCCCTCTACATGGGCGGGTGCGGGGGGGACTTGTCCCCCCGGCTGGGTGGTCCGGGGGTCAACGGTCCCCCAGCGGGGGTTTCGGGGGCAGCGCCCCCGAAGCTAAAAGAAGATGTAAAATTGCCTTGTAAAAGTATAGTAATTTCTAGTCAATCTGGGCTGTTCATTAGGTGGATGATCTGACGGTAGAACTTATGTTTAGTTTAGGGTTTTTTGCCTTAGAAGGCAACCCCTCTCTTTGTATGAGGGCATTGTATTTGAGGCGATATAGATGTGTATTCTATGTGTGAGCGAAAACAGAGAGGTGAGACTGTGAGAGAAAACAGAGATATTACAGCGGATTTGTTGTAAGTTGTGTCTCTTCGTTTTGCTGGATAATAGAAAGGAAGGACTGGCTGTTCGGGTGGACGTAGCCCAAATTGGGTGAACCACGTATATCTGTGTCTCTCTTGTTTTATGTGTTTTCTATGTTTATATTTCTACAATATTTTATGTGTTCCATTGCTCCATAATATATAATTTTCTAACAACTGGTATCAGAGTCGAAGGTCTATTTGGTTGATAAAATCGCAGGAAATAAGGGTTCCTTTTTCGAGTGGGAGCAATGGCGGAAGATGGTAAGTTTAGGGTCTAGAAATTTAACGGCCAAAACTTCTCATTGTGGAAGATGTAGATGGAAGATTATCTCTATCAGAAAGATCTAAACCTACCATTGAGGGGAAAAGCAAAGAAGCCGACGGATATGGAAGATGAAGAATGGAACCTTCTCGATAGAAAGGCACTCGGAACAATACGGCTGTGCCTTGCAACGTAGGTCACCTTCAACATTTTGAAAGAAACAACGATAGAGGGTTTGATTAAGGCGTTGGAGAAACTATATGAAAAACCCTCGGCCTCAAACAAGGTATTTCTTATGAAATGGTTATTTAATATGAAGATGTCGTAAGGTGGATCTGTTGCAGATCATTTAAATGATTTTAACATTGTTACAAGTAAGTTATGTTCTGTAGGGGTAAACTTTGATGATGAAGTTAGAGTTCTGTTATTCTTGTGCTCATTACTAGAAAGTTGGAATGGTTTAGTAATGGCCATTAGTAACTCTGTTTCTGGATCTAGTACTTAAAGTTTGATGATGTTGTCAATGCTATCCTTAGTGAGGAAATGCGTCGGAAAAGCTCCGGTGAGACATCGGGTAATGCTTTGAGTGCAGAGTCTAGGGGAAGAAAAATGGAAAGAGGAAAGAGCTTAGGATATCGCAATAAATCAAGGAAAGGTAGATCCAAGTCCAAATCAGGGATAGTGTGCTGGAAATGCGGAAAGAAAGAACCCCTAAAGAAAGACTGTAGATCTTGGAAGGGAAAAGAAGGAGATGCACAGCAAGAAAACAATCATGAAGCAAATGTGACAGGTGAGGTGTTACAAGATGCTT